>CABHPH010133237.1:14099-41518 GCA_902168325.1 Peromyscus nudipes | reverse complement strand
GTGTGTGTGTGTGTGTGTGTGTGTGTGTGTGTGTGTGTGTGTGTGTGCAGGCACACGTGTGCATGCACATGTGCTTGTGTGTGTATGTGTGTGTGAATAAAAGACAAGTGTATCTGGGTACTTGAGGAATCTGGAACAAAGCACCATACCCTCTGGAGCTGAAGTTCCAGGTGGTTGTAAGCTGTGGGCTGTCAACATGGGAGCTGGAAACTAAATTTGGGTGCTGTTGAGAGAAGCATTAAGCAGCAGGAAGTCTTAACTTCTCAGCCCTCTCTACAGCCTATAAATGAGCTCTTTTTAAAATGCACAGTTAACTCTCTTCTGTGGAGGAATTTAGTATATTTCTTTCCTTGAACATAGCCAGGTCTACAACTATGATATAAGTGATCATTTGTGAATTCTGAGGATAAATGATACCTTTCATGAGGTTTTATGGAGGTGCTGGTTAACACTGTAACCCTGTTGCCATACTTTGAAAAGTAATGTATTCATGTGTAAAGAACAACATGTAGGTGGTCTATTTTGTGGAATCAGCTGTGCTCATAGATCCCCGTTTAAATTTCATATTATCTGTGAATAAAATAGATGTTCTTAAAGTGAAGCTATTAAATTGTGGGTTAGTATACTACACAGCAATATCTGGCCACAGTATGTATCTTAATATCCAATGTTGTTTGTTCCAGACTATGAAACATATGGAAATTAAATACTATAAAGTGTTAAATAAATCAAATGACTGATTTTGCTTTTGTTATTATTGCTATTATTTGTAATTACTTGGTGAACTTCCTCCAAGCTATTAACATTGTCCCAACATCCTTCAGTCTCACTATTCAAATAATGGTCCAGATACCAGGAGCTTCTGCAGCACATGGGGGATTTCAGGAAATGAAGAATCTGAAGTCCAACCCCAGGCCTATTGAATTATACACTCATTCCAATAATGCAAAGTACTGGTTGCTATGCATACGAAAGTCTGAGAAGCATTAGCATAGATCACTAAAGAGATCTGCTATCATTGTGCAGCAGAGGACCTTGATTAATTACATATTAATTAATTACCTATGGAAACCATTAGCTCCTTTGTCATAGACAGAAACTACATCCTGGTCTTCCATAGACAGAACTGTTGACTCAGGAGGAGACTTCTTGCATTTTCACAGGGAAATTCGTGAGAAATACAAACCTTCAAAAGCTCTGTGTCTCTTTCAAAATGAGTGGAAGGCTGACAGAGGTGACCCAGTGTGATCTGACAGATGGTATATGTCAGGGAGATGAGTGAAAAAAAAAAAAGGAGCATTTCAAAGTACCTGATTGTAGTTTTAGCAAAAGCTGCCTTTAGGCCAATTTTGCAGAGTCCAATACCTTCCACTTGCTTTTGAACCGAGGGTTCAGCATTCCAAAATTTTGTGGGTAATTGGTTAGCTGGATTGCCAATTATTTGCATGGGTAAAAGTGAGCACCCTTGTCCACACTTGTCGCTAATTAAAATTGCTGGCTTGAAAAATGAATCTAAGCCACTACTAAGTCTCTGAAATGAAAACCAGCTCAAATTCACATTAATCTGGCATGTCTACGTTGAATTTCCAAATATATTTTAACTTCTTACAGTTTGGCTCTTAACTTCTATCTAAATATTGGTTTATAGACTCTTACTTGAAGAAGGTGAATGAACTAAGCTCCTCCTATATATACTGTGTTGTTTAAGACTTCAGAATGTTAACGAACCTTGCAAAAACTATATATTTATTGGTCTCCAAGAGGGATAAAAATATGCTGAGCCCATATTTTTTGTATTATGTTACATATGTCAGGTGTACTAAGCTTTTCTTTTGGGCCATCAGCCAGTCCCAAATCATGACACAGAGACTTAACACTAGTTATGAGTGCTCGGCCCAACTTAGACTCATTTCTGGCTAGCTCTTTTAACTTAAATTAACTTGTTTAATCTACATTTTGCCTCAGGGCTTTTTACCTTTATTTCTGTATGTCTTACTTTCCTACTTCCTCCAGTGTCTGTCTGGTAGATGCCTGGCTTCTGGTCCCAGACATGTCCCCTTCTTTCTCCGTTTTCTTCTCCTTCTTTTTGAGCCTAGATTTCTCCTCCTATTTATTCTTTCTGCCTGCCGGCTCTGCCTATCTCGCTCATGCCTAGCTATTGGCTATTCAGCTTTATGTTAGATCAACCAGGTGCCTTAGGCAAGCAAGGTCAAACAAATCTTTATGTAACTAAACAAAGGCAGCAGAAACAACTGTAACACACCTTCACATAGTTAAAGTAATATTTCCCACCATAAACAATTGTAACACATATTTGCCTAGTTAAAATAATATTGCACAACAGTCAGTTCGTCTGTGTGAGAGTCAGGTTTTCTCACCTGTAACTCTCCTCATATTTCTTTGAGGTCTTTGCAGGAACCTATGCTTTCCCTGGCTGGGTAGAAGCCTGAAAGACCAGGTCATCCTTCTGTCTCCACCCCTACCTTGAGCTAGATTGACAGGCTTTGGCAGACATTTTTTTCTTGTCACTGATGTGTTAGAATCCAAACTGAAGAGACTAATATTCAGCACAAGACACCCTGACACCAAGTTTTCAGCACTAGGGGTATTTATTTGCCCCAGAGGGACAAAGGGCAGGGAATAAGAGATAAAAACAGAAGATAAAGGTTGAGAGAGAAGAGGAAGGGAATAAGGGAGAGAGGGAAAGGATATTTGTCCTGGAGGGACAAAGGACTGCCTTTGGATAGAGAGGAGACAGAAATGTGGCCCATAGGCAAATGGCAATTCATAAAGGGAAAAGGGGAAACCTTGAGTTAGGATGAGGTGTTTTTTTTTATTTTTATTGGACTGGTTAATTACTGCAGCCAAAAGGGGCCTTTAATTGCTGGACTTCAATACCTTGATAACTGGACCTTGAAAATCAGCCTCAGCTGGAGGAAGTGGTCAAATAAGGAAATAGACATTGGAGGCTAGCCTTAGGAGTGTATTCTAATGGTTTCTATCAAGTAAGAGGGGATAGGGGAAGAGCAGTGCCTGCCAGAGTCATGTTTGTCATGCTTGAGCTGTCTAGAGTCCCTTCAGAAACTTTGCTTCTCATCATGGGCTTTGAACCATGGAGCCAACTTTCCAATCGCCCATATGTTTTCTTAAAATAATTTTCAAAATGCAGCATCTTAATTAATAATGATGGTGATGTTAAGCATCCTAATTATGCAGTAGCTGAAGTATTATGGTTGCCCTTTCAAGCAGCCATTTTAAACAGGCACCTAGTTCTCCATTTTTTTTCTGCTTTTTAAAAATTGTTTGACAGTTGCATGCATTATTTTAATTTTGTTTTGAGATTATAATGTAATTACATTTCTCTCCTCCCTCTAAACCCTCCCCTATGCCTTTTCCCTGTTATCTTTCTCATTCATAGTCACTTTTATTTCCAACTGTTCTTGCATGCATGTACATTATATATGTATATCCATACATATACATATATACATGTATATTCTTAAATATAACCTGTTCAGTCGTATAATGTTATATGTATATATGTTTCCAGTGTTGACGATTTCAGGACAACCAGTGGGTGTGCTCTTCCCTGGGAAACACGGCCTCTTGTGCTCCCAGCTTCTCTCATTTGCCTGGCATTCTCTTTATAGGGCTGAGGCCTCATGGGCCTTTAAATGTGGAACTGAACTTAGGGTTTATTTGTTTTAATTGAACATAAATATAACTTTCTTTCAGAGAATAGGAATGTAAATGGCTGAGAGCTATGCCTTGTAAATCCACTCCCCCACAGTGATTTGCAAGTGTCTCCTTGCACAGGGCACATTATTCTGCATTTAGGATCCTGGTTTTAAAAAGAAACCAATAGACTAAAGCCAGCAAGCTAGGAGTCTGGGCAAGAAGTTAGAGTCTCAGACGTTGCACTCTCATCTGAAAAATAAAGAAATTAAAGTTCTAACGCACTTTCTAATTATAAAATTATGTGATTTCTAGCAAGGTCTCAATCTGTTTCTCATTGCCACTTTTCTACTGCCTACTTCGTTTATCCCTTCCTTTATCCCTTACCAAGTTCAAAAACAGCATTTCAGTCCACAATTTCATGCTCCTTCTCAGAAGCCAATTAAGGACAATTTTCTTGTGGTTATCATTTTCCACTTTAAATGAGCCAGGTAGCATACTCATCCGGCTGCTGAGACACGGCAGAGCAATTAATTCAAAGCATGACTTTGTTCTTCCCTTTCTCTTGTCCTTTCTGTCATGAATCACAGTTATTTGGACTGGGTACTTAGACTTGCTTTGCCTTAGGATGTTCCAATCTTTTCTTTTACAATGGTCTCCTCCACAGTTTCGCTAAGGTATATGCTCTAAGCCCTAGGCAGCTCATCTTTTTCTTACTTCACATTAAATGCAAACGGGAAATAGTGTTATAAAATCCTCCATTTCCTGATAACTTCTCTTTAATTCTCCACTCTTCAATTTTACTAGGCCTACTTTTCTTTCATGTATGATTCAAACGTATTTGTGCTCTATTTCCCTTCATAAGAATCTAGCCTGAATGATACATGCCTCTTTCCCTTTCGCTAAGAATCCTTTTACATTGCATTGTTTTTATTCCCTCTTATTTCCTATCAGTCTTCTTGAATTATAATAAAAATTAAATACCAATTTCGTTTAGATCATTTTTGTTCCCCATGCTTTTCTACTAACATTCAGACTGAACTCACTCTATTTTATTATTTTTTTTAATTAGCATCTTTTCTATCTAGTTGAAGACATGTGCCTGGAGATTTAAAGGAATTTTGAAAATGTTTCACTTTTGGGATACAGACTTTATATAAAGCACCAGACAGATCCAAAAATTTAGGGTATTCATTTTCTGAACATCAGTAACAATCTGCCCCTGCAATTCTTATTTCTTTAGGAATCTTGGTCTAAGAGTAGGAAACAGACAAGAAAATATCCCAGATCCTAAATTTTACCTCTTTGCTGGTAAACAACATCTGAGTTTAACCTGTTGTTATGTCTGAATATTCCCACCACGCAACGTTTTGGTATTGAAACCTAACACCAAAAGACACATTTTTAAATGGCAAGCTATTGGAGGCATATTATGGGGCTTGGGTCCTGGACCCCTGACTATGGGTAGTAAGGGAATCAAAAAAGTATGGACACACATAGAAAAGCTGGAATCAGATGGATGCATGGTCACTCTGATGGAAGGTGCCTAATACTGCCTGCAACCCAGAACCTCAGAGTGTTTCTTAGGTAGGATTGCTAATCTCTGTGGGAGTTCTCTGAAGGCTAGCAGTCTCAGGCTGTAAACACCCTGGGGGAGGAAACTGCAGTTGTTAGTTTTTATTTGCACTGATCAATCATCCATAAATATTCAGACTTAGACCCTAGAGGCTAAGTCTGCCACCCCTCTGAGCCTCACCCAGGTAAGACTTTGCCACTCCTATAGGGCTGATGAATTGGAGTCCTTGACATGGTCATGCTAGTGTCAACAATACACATTTACTGAGGACTTAATTCACCAAAGGCTACCTCTGCTCCCCACAGGACTCCTTCCTCATAAAAGGGAATAGTGCATCTCTGAAAGTAGCCTGAGGGAGCTAGTTTGCAATGAAGAGCCAAGTCTGAAGCAGAGAGTGAGTGATGATTCTCATGAGACATCAATTCTTCCAGTGCTTCTGTGGTAGACTTCCTTGCCTCTAACGCTGTCAGAAATGTTCCTACTGTTTATGATTTATGTAGTCAATGATATTCTGTTGCAGCATTCCAAAGGTTTAAGAAACCTCAGAATTTTCCAAAGTTTATAATTGCCCTATTATAGTTCCAATCTAAAGGAAAATTAAGTTCACTTCCAGATCAAGCTAGAATCACAAAGCCTCTTTAGGAAAATAAATAAAATAAAATTATATATACATATACATATATGCATATATGTATGTATGTATGTATGTATGTATCCATATTCAGTCACAACCCAAATGCCTAGTGCTGAGGAGAATATCCTGTACAAACTGGTTCTCAAAACAGATAGTTCAGCTTTGATCCAAACCTCTTAATTTTCAATAAGCCCCAGATTATCTTCTCACTCTTTCTTGATGAGCTCAGCATAAAGTGCTGAGAAATTGAGAATCTCTAATGCTAAAATTGTGTAACCCATAGTCATGTATCTGTGCCCCTTTATAGTACCCTAACAAGAATTCTTGGTGCATCAGGGAATTTCTTATTCTCATTGTTCAAGTTATTTCTCTTCTTCCCCCAACCCCTACCAGTGTTGGGGTCTCTCACTCTCTCAAAGTAATTAGAAGAACACATGGGACATTATTTGCATTCAGGTTCATTCACAACACTGCTTGCTGTCAGGCAGCTAGTGAGGGTAGCTATTTTAATTTTTAATTTAATATATTCCTACTTTATCATCCAAAAAGTATAGTGTCCTTTTCACTCTGCCCACTCAACATTTTGTTTCTTGAATACTATTTTCTGTATTTTCTTCATTGTAGAGACATAGCCTGATGGGGAGTTGACATTTCCTGCTATGTCCTGAGCAAACTCTCCTACTGATAGGAGGGCCCAGGAGCCAGACCAGAGCCATCACAGGTTTCTAATATTCCTGCCAGGGACCAGGGCTTAGTTTCCGTTTACTGGAACTGGCAAGTAGTTCTCAGGAAGACCACAACTAAGGGGCAACCAATCAGCAGGTGCCCACAGCCTTCTGCTAGCTAAAGAGAGCTTTTCCTACCCTGTAGCTGCAAGGTCCCTTAATCACTAGAGCCTCCCTCCCACCAATCAGCCCCCAGACTAATCTTTCCTCCACCAATCAGCACCAGATTAATCACTCCCTGGAATTCCCCTAATTCTGCTTAAAAGGAGCTTGCGACCTCCCTTCAGGGGGTCACTATTTGCCACCACAACATGTTGGAAATAATAAATACTCTGTTGATTGCATATGTGACTGATGGTCTTTCTTGGGGGCTTCTCTCAGACCCTAAAATATGGTACATTGGCCAGGAAGCCCCCCTGGGGCTTCTGACATGTTGAACATTGAAAACCCAGCCAGCAAGTAAGTGTAAGTGTGAGCGCTCTTTGTCTTTGTCTGTCATTTTTGTGACTGTCTGACTGCCACTGTTCTGTTCCATGTTCTGTGTTTCTGTTCCTTGTTCTGTGTTTCTTTCTCTAGGAGGCTTGAGCTAACTAAATGTGGAGGCCAAGGTTTTCCTGGTGGATGCGTTAGAGGTACCTCCACCACATGGGCCGGGAGACATCTCAGAATCACTTGAGAGGGACGACTGGTTCCCTTTGGTTGAACTGGAACAGAGGGTCACTTTGGTTGAACAGGAACACAGGTCACTCCTGTTGCAAAATGGAACTCCCCAGGGAGACAAGCCCATTCCTGGTTTCTTTTTTGTGTGCCATACCAGTACATTGTGGTATTGTGGTCTCTGTTGCCCCCTTATGTTTTATGCCTGCTCACTTGAGTCACTTCCTATATTTGCTAAGCTGCAGTGGACGTATTGTGACAGCTAGCAAGTAGTGGACTTCAAACTCCAGATAGCGAAACTGGGGTTGATTGCTGTGGCAGATGGGGAAGTTGACAATCTATATTTTCAGGATGCTGACTGCCAGGCAGGCACTCCATATCCACAGGCTGCCTGTGAAGCTGTTCCAATTCCTACTCCCTCCCTAAGCCAAATTCTTTACTGTGGACCAAGGTCCTTGCTGCCAGTTACTTCCCCTTAACCTCTCTCTGTCCTGACACACTGCCTAAGAAAAATTGTGCTTTTATTTCCACAGAAAAAAATACATGGTTTTTGTTCATTCAGATCCAATGGATTATAAGTATTTGTTATCAATTAAAAAGGTGTGTTACAAATTATCATTGGTTAGGGTAAGAAAAAAAAACTATTGCTAGTCTCAGATGTTTCAAGACTGCAATGTTGGTGCAGGTTTCTATGTGTCGATGTAAATTTAGAGTTATTTTTGTTATGATATATATATATATAGTTTCTGTTCTTGTTTAAAATATTATAATATTTTATATACAATATTCTAGACTACTGAAGGAAACTATAAGTAGGACTTTGATAAAAGTTTTCATGTTGTCTGGGAAATAAGAGAGAAGGCAGGAGACTGGAATAATGAAGAAAAGAGAAAGGAAAGAGGAAGTTGTCTAATGTAAGAATGTCTGGCTGAACCAGAGGAGCAGAGATAGGAACTTGAGGGTATATAGTAAGTTGTAGAAGGCCAGAGGGGGTAATGCTCTTTAAAGGAATGAGGGGACTGAGATTCCGTGTTAGATTTGTTTTAAAATGTAATACATAATTAAAAATGCAGGCTATAATTAATCATCATGTCACAGCCCTCCAGGTTACAGGGTTCTATATGATTGACCTCCCATGAAATGACAAGACTGAAGCTCTTAGCTTAGTTTAGAAAAGTCCAAACCTGTTTCTTAAAAAAGGTCAACATCACATGTATGATCTGTAATGAAAACTACAGTCTAACTGTTCCTATAATGTTTATCAATACAGAAAAATGCTTATAAGATAAAAGCAAAACAAACACAGAACTTTGGCCTTCAAAAAGCAGTACTTCTAAAGAATCCATTTCAGAAAAATATGGCTCTAACATTACATTTGGTATAAGGCATGGTTGCCATCAGACCAAGAACAGCAGCACTGATGGAGACTCTTGTATGATGATAGAAATATAAAGTTAGATTTGTTACAACATATTATGTATGCAATTCAACTTTGGTTTAGAATATACTTTATATGGTGATAAAAATTTAAGGTTATAAAGGTCTATTCAGATTACTAAAGGCTGACTTGGAGATTTACACTTAAGTACTTACTACGTCTTTTCCAAATGTTTAAAACCAAGCTTTTAGAAAATTTCGATAAATGGGAACTTATGTTTGATAAATAAGTATAATGGAGTTTCTGTTCCCCTAAGAGGATCCTTTTCCCAAGATTGCCCATTTGACTTATCAAGGACAGTGCTGACTTCCAGGCTTCCTCAGTCTCTGCTCACGGGCCACACTCCAACTCATATGTTCCTTTCTCCTGTTCCTATATGGCCTTGGGGATTTTTCTCCTGTCACTATTCCTTGCCTTCTCAGGAGACAGCCTTAGCAGTCTGGATCAAACTTGGTCCATTTTCACCTCCTAAAATGGCTGTTTTAGTTTCTTTATTGAGCCCATTATCTGTGATTAAATGGTTTTATTTTGATACTAGAAGAGCTTCAATTCAAAAATCATTATTTTTAGGGCTGAACTTGACAGGGATGGAAGAAAAGTCCTGGTCTTATGAAAACTGCTAACTTATTACAGACTGTTAAGGAACACAAGAAATAATCAGTCATCTTATAAATGATTGAGTTCCTTAATTATAGTTATGCTAAGTAGTAATATATTACTTACAAGTATAAGCCTTATTTAGTCCCCTGTATATGTTTTAAAAATTAAGCTTAAAACAAGCAATCAAGTTCATCTGTTCAGAGATACTTAATAAATAAACAGTCTGTAAATACTACAGAGATCTGCAGAATATGACATTTAAAATATTTAATAAAAAGTTTATCATAACAAACAAAGACTCCCAGCTCCTAGAAATGATTTCCAGGATCCCCAAAGCAGATATGGAACAATGCAGTGACTCCACCCAAATTGATGATAATACTCATCACTGGACAGGATGCCCCAAAGCAACACCTGCTGCCAGGACCTGGTCCAGACTATGGACAAGCAGGACACTGGAGAATTGATCATCTCCCTTTGCCTGTACAGAGTAGGAACAATCTTCCCCATGTTCCTCATATACAAGAAAAACTCTTACTTTAATCTGGAAGCTTAAGTCTGATGCTTTCCTGATACCTTTGTCTCCAATGCTGTGTTGGAGCCTGTTATGGTTATCTAGTATGAACTGGTCTCTGTCATTTTTAATAGATTAAGAAGCTGCTTTGTATGCAATTCTGATAACTCAGATATAATAGGTATAATTTATCTTTCTCAAAACTATGGGGATATTGATTGACTGTAGCCTTAAGAGCAACAGGCACTCTGTTTCTCAATCCTCTTTGTAAATAAAAATCGGGTCACAGGCCTCACTATTCTAGAACTACTAGGTCTCTTGGTAAGAAAAGGCAGACAGGTTTGCCTTACTATTATACCCATCAAAACACTCAATTGCCATAGAGGGAGTAAACAAGAGATGCCATGACAAAACTAGATTTAAACAATATCTATCTACAAATCCAGCCCTACAGAAAGCACTAGAAGGAAAAATACAACCTAAGGAAGTTGATGCACCCATGAAAACATAGGCAATAGATAATGCCACACCAACAAATCCAAAAGAAGGGAAACACAGAACACTATCATCAACAAAATAACAGGAATTAAGAATCACTGGTCATTATTATTCCTTAATGTCAATGGACTCAATTCATCTATAAAAAGACACAGGCTAACAGAACGGACATGAAAACAGGATCCATCCTTCTGTTGCATAAAAGAAAGACACCTCAACCTTAAAGACAGACACTACCTCAGAGTAAAGGGCTAGGAAAAGTCTTTCCAGTCAAATAGACTTAAGAAGCAAGCTGGAGTAGCTATTGTATTATCTAATAAAATAGACTTCAAACTAAAATTAATCAAAAGATATTGAGAAGGACATTACATATTCATCACAGGAAAAATCCATCGAGATGAAGTCTCAATGCTGAACATTTATGCCTCAAATACAAGGGAATCTACATATGTAAAAGAAACTACTAAGTTTAAATCACATATCAAACCCCACACACTAATAGTGGGAGACTTCAACATCCAACTCTCACCAATGGACAGGTCTGTCAGACAGAAACTTAACAGAGAAATAACAGAACAAACAAATGTTATGACTTAAATGGACTTAATAGACACCTACAGAACATTCCACCCAAACACAAGAGACTATACCTTGTAGATGTAACCGTCTTGTTAAATAAGAAACACAGAGCCAAATACAAAGTTAAAAGCCACGAGGTCAGAGCAATAGCTAAGAGCTAAAAACCTTACCCTTCACTGCCACTGCTATCCTCCTCAGCAAGAGAGCTACTTCCTGTGTGTTTGTCTTATTATAGACTTTCTGTTCTGCCTTCTCATTGGTTGTAAACCCAACCACATGACCTCCTTGTCACTGCCCATCTATACAGACCTCCAGGTCTTCTATGGTTGGTATTGAGATTAAAAGCGTGTGTCTCCATGCTGGTGGTATCCTTGAACACACAGAAATCTGCCTGTCATGTGATTGGGATTAAGGGCGTGTGCTACCACTGCCAGACTTCTGCTTTTGCTTGCTATTAGCTCTGACCCCCAGGCAACTTTATTTATTAACATACAAATAAAATCACATTTCAGTACAAATAAAATATCGCCATAATACCTTCTTCTCAGTACCCCAAGGAACCTCCTCTAAAATAGACCACATACTTGGTCACAAAGCAAATCTCAACAGATATAAAAAAAACTGGAATAACCTCCTGTGTTTTATCAGACCACCATGGCTTAAAGTTAGAATTCAACAACAACACAAATTGCAGAAAGCCTACAAACTCATGGAAACTAAATAATGCTCAACTGACTCTCACCACTGGGTCAAGCAAGAAATAGAAAAAGAAGTTAAAGACTCCCTAGAATTCAATGAAAATGAATGTACAACAAACCCAAACTTATGGGACACTATGGAAGCAGTACTAAGAGGAAAGTTCATAGTTCTAAATGCCTACATAAAGAAGTTGTAGAAATCTCACAGTAGTGACTTAACAGCACACATGAAAACTATAGAAGAAAAAGAAGCAAACTCACTAAGGAGGAATAGACATCAGGAAATAATCAAATTGAGAGCTGAGATCAATAAATAGAAACAAAGAGAACAATTTAAAGAATCAATGAGACAAAGACTTATTTCTTTAAGAAAATAAACAAGATAGACAAACCCTTATCCAAAGTAACTAAAATGCAGAGAGAGAATATCCAAATTTAACAAAATCAGAAATGAAAAAGGAGACTTAACAGCTGACAATGAGGAAATCCAAAAAATCATCAGGTCATACTTCAAAAACTCATACTCCACAAAATCAGAAAATCTAAAAGAAATAGACAATTTTCTGGACAGGTACCATATTACAAAATTAAATCAAGGCCAGAGAAACAATAAATAGACCTATAACTCCTATGGAAATAGAAGTAGTCATTAAAAGTCTCCTACAAAAAAAACCCTCAAGGCCAGAAGGTTTCAGCACAGAATTCTAACAGAATTCTAAAGAGGCACTAATACCAATACTCCTGAAATTGTTCCACACAATAGAAACAGAACGAACATTGACAAACTCTTTCTATGAGGCTGCAGTTACCATGATAGCCAAACTATACAAAGATGCAACAAAGAAAGAGAATTACAGACTAATCTCTCTCATGAATATTGATGCAAAAATACTCAATAAAATACTGACAAACTGAATCCAAGAACACATTAAAAAAAATATCATCCACCATAATCACGTAGGTTTCATCCCAGGGATGCAGGGATCGTTCAACATATGAAAAATCTATCAATGTAATCCACTATATAAACAAACTGAAAGAGAAAAAAACACATGATCATTTCATTAGATGCTGAAAAATCCTTTGACCAAATCCAACACCCATTCATTATAAGGTCTTGGAGAAATCAGAAATACAAGGAGCATATCTATATATAATAAAGTTAATTTACAGCAAGTCAACAGCCAACATCAAATTAAATGGAGAAAATTTTAAAACAATTTGACTAAAACCAGGAACAAGATAAGACTGTCCACTCTCCCCATATCTATTCAATATATTACTCAAAGTTCTAGCTAGAACAATGAGACAATAAAAGGAAATCGGGGGATACAAATTGGAAAGGAAGAAGTCAAACTTTCCCTATGTACAAATGATCTGATAGAATACGTAAGTGATCCCAAAAATTCTACCAGGGAATTCCTACAACTGATAAACGTCTTCAGTAATGGGGCAGGATACATGACTAACTCAAAAAATTCAGTAGCCCTCCTATACACAAATGATGAAGGGGCCAAGAAAGAAATCAGAGAAACATCATCTTTTATAATAGCTACAAATAATATAAAATACCTTGGGGTAACTCTAACCAAACAAATGAAAGACCTGTATGACAAGAACTTTAAGTCTTTGAAGAAAGAAATTGGAGAAGATATCAAAAACAGAAAGATCTCCGATGCTCATGGATAGGTAGAATCAACATAATAAAAATGGCAATCTTACCAAAAGCAATCTACAGATTCAATGCAATCCCCATCAAAATCCCATCACAATTCTTCACAGACCTCAAAGGAACAATACTCAACTCCATATGGAAAAACTGAAAACCTAAGATATCAAGAACAATTTTTTACAATAAGGCAACTTCTAGAGGCATCACCATCTTTTACTTAAGCTCTACTGTAGAGCTATAGTAAAAAAAAAAAAAACCAGATTGGTATTGGTAAAACTTACATGTGGACCAATGGAATCAAATTGAATACCTGACATTAATCCATACACCTATGAACACCTGATTTTTGACAAAGAAGCCAAAACTGTACAATGGAAAAAAGAAAGCGTCTTCAACAAATGGTGCTGGTATAACTGGATGTCAACATGTAGAAGACTGCAAATAGATCCATATCTATTGCCATGCACAAAACTCAAATCCAAGTGGATCAAAGACCCCAACATGCCGGGCAGTGGTGGCACACGTCTTTAATCCCAGCACTTGGGAGGCAGAGACAATCAGATCTCTGTGAGTTTGAGGCCAGCCTGGTCTATAGAGTGAGTTCTAGGACAGCCAAGGATGCTACATAGAGAAACCCTGTCTTAAAAAACCATTCAAAAACAACAAAAAAAAAAAAAAAAAAAAGATCTCAACATAAATCCAGTTATCCTGAACCTGATAGAGGAAAAAATAGGAAGTAGCCTAGTATGCATTGGCACAGGAGACTACTTCCTAAATATAATACCAGTAGGACAGACACTGAGAGCAACAATTAATAAATGTACCACCTGAAACTGAGAAGCTTCTGTAAGATAAAGGACACAGTAAAAAAGCAAAAAAACAATGGCCTACAGAATGGAAAAGATCTTCACCAACTCCACATCTAATAGAGGGCTGATCTTCAAAATATATACAGAACTCAAGAAGCTAGACAACAGAATATCAAACAACCCAATTAAAAAATGGACTACAGATCTGATGATAATTTTCAACAGAAGAATTCCAAATGGGTGACAGACATTTAAGGAATTGCTCAACATCCTTAGTCATCAGGGAAATGCAAATCAAAATGACTCTGAAACACCATATTACTCCTGTCAGAATGGCTAAGATCAAAAACACTGATGAAAGCTTATGTTAGAGAGGATGTGGAGCAAGGGGAATACTCCTCCACTGTTGGTGGGAGTGCAAACTTTACAGCCACTTTGGAAATCAGTATTGTGACTTCTCAGAAAATTGGAAATCAATCTACCTCAAAAACCAAAATATAACAATTTTGAGTATATATGCAAAGGGTGCTCAATCATACTACAAGGACACTTGCTCAACTATGTTCATAGCAGAATTATTTCTAATAGCCAGAACCTGGAAACAACCTAGTTGCCCCTCAATTGAAGAATGGATAAAGAAAATGTGGTACATATACACTCAGCAGTAAAAAACAAAAACAAAAAAAAAAAACACATCATGAAATTTATAGAAAAATGGATGGAATTAGAAAATATCACCCTGAGTAAGGTAACCCAGACTCAAAAGGACAAATATGGTGTGTGCTCACTCATAAATGGATATGGATACTAGATATAAAGCAAAGGATAATCAAACTGCAACCCACAGTGCCAGAGAAGCTAGCTAACAATTATGACCCTAAGAGGAATTCATGGATCCCCCTAGGAAGGGGAATTAGATGAGATTGCCATGAGTAAACTGAGTGTGAGGTGGGGCAATAGAGTGTAGGGGATGGGGGATGAGAACATAAGGGAATGGAATGGTCCACCTGGAACAGGGACAGAGTGGGAGAGCAATGAAAGAGATACCATGATAGAGGGTGACTTCATGGGGATAGGGAGAAACCAGGTGCTAGGGAAGTTCCCAGGAATCCACAAGGATGACCGCAGATTAGACTACAAGCAATAGTGAAGAGGGGGCCTGATCTGGCATACACCAGTAATCAGATCAGTGAATACCATAATTGTCATCATAGAGCCTTCTTCTAGTAACTGATGGAAGCAGATGCAGAGATTCACAACAAACACCAGGCTGAGCTCCAGAAATTCAGCTGAAGAAAGGGAAGTGGGATTATATGAGCAAGGGAGAGTCAAGATCAAGATGGGGAAATCTACAGAGACAATTGAATCAAGCTCATAGAAACTCATGAACTTTAAACAGACAGCTGTGGAACCTTCATGGGACTGGACTAGACCCTCTGCATATGGGAGACAGTTATGTAGCTGGGTCTGTTTGATGATCTTCTGGCAGTTTGATCAAAATCTACCCCTGGTGCATAAGCTGGCTTTCTGGATTCTATTACCTATTTTTGGACACCTTCCTCAACCTTGAGGTGGGAGGTATGGGGGACTTGGTCCTGCCTCAACTGAATGTACCAGGCTTTGTTGTCCCCCCATGAGAGAACTTACCTTTTTGGAGGAGGGATGAGAAGGACATCTGTTGTTGGTACCTAAAATGAATAATTTTAAAAAAATAAAACAAAGAGAGAGGAATGGAATTATTGATCTTCATTCCAAAGAACTGAGCCCCAGAAGAGTAGAAGACATGAACTTGGAATGAATTCTGCCAAGCCAAGGGCAAGAGTGTTATTATTCCTGACACCCTCCTAACAGCTTCTAGAGTCACATGACTGTGCATGCCTGTCAGCAGTCAAGCAAAATGATTAGTCACTCCAGGACCTTACATCCTATATAATCTGTGCACAGCATGGTCACGTAATCTGTGCGCATACTTGGCGTAGCTACATAAGCCCATATATGCATGCTCAAGGTGACATGTAAAAGCAGACTTTGCCCATTCCCTCGCTCTCTCCACACATTTTCTCCAGCAGGCCTACTCATGTCCATCTTTCTCCCTTCCTTAATAAGACTATCAAGTGGGTTTATTGTTCTTCATGGTTCATTTCTCACACCCAGTAATTAATATCAGTAAATAAATAACATTGGTGTCATGCCAAAACAGGCTTTCCTGGTGTGCCTGAGCTGGGATCCTGAACCAAGGTTGGTTCATCTATAACCGTCCATTTTTCAATCTGCCCAGCCACTGAGTTGCTTTACACAACATTGGCTACTTTGATTGGTGAGTGTTTCCTGTACCAGTCAGCATGAACATTTTCTTTGACCCATGGGAATGACTGGTGATTTGTCCAGCATCCCACTGATATCCTTAAAAGTGGGGAACCCCCATCCCACAGCCTTTAATGGCTACACTTGGCCCCCATTGCTGACTATCACCCCTGGTCATTCCCCATGACTGAGGTCTGAGGCCTCCTTTTCAATTGCTTTACATCTCTCCAACTCTCATCCTTTGTGCTACTGCCCTGGGCCTCCTTTGCACAGCAGAACACTGAGTGACTTGTGCCATTCTTAATCGATCCTCACTTAATCTTTGGGATGCCTGAGATATTAAAGCCATTGGATCTCATTTATTTTATTTTATTTATTTTTTCTCTCTGCCACATTCATGGGAAATAAACCCTCCAATTGCATAAGCACCATATCTTCTCTGGGATGCCTTTTAGAAACCCTCAAACCTCTCAGCTTAATGCCCTACTTATAGACTTCTAAGCTTATCTGCCTCTGCACTAAAAAATGGCCCAAATATCCCTTAGATAACAACAACAAATGGCCACCTAATGGCTCATTGGACCCCAATATTTTACAGAATTTATCTAACTTCTGTCAGCAAATGAGTGATAGAGTTACCTTATACCTGGGCCACTCCAACCACCCAACTCTGCCTCCCACTTTTACTTTTCTTGTCACTCATTCTTGAGCTGCTAAGGAACCCTACCCCAGTGAAACCAGTCCAGTGGCTGTCCTCCCTTTGCAAGAGGTAGCTGAGGTGAATGGACTGCTTAAGGTACATGTCCCTTTCTCACTGGCAGAACTCTTTCAGATAGAAAAGAAACTGGGTTCTTACACGTTCAACTCTACCTCTTTTATTAAAGAATTCCAATATATCACCCAGTCCTATAATCTCACCTTTTATGATATATACATGATTCTAACTAACAGCCTACTTCCTGAGGAGTGCAAACGAGTTTGGGAACAGGCTAGAATCCATGCAGATGAGGTCCGCCAGACTAATGCATCACATCCTCCTGGAACTGAGGCAGTCCCTGACTGGAAATCATGATGGGATTATAACACCCCAGGTGGCTCTCTAGCTAGGGATCAGTTTATGACCTGCCTCCTAGAAGGTCTTCATAAGGCTGCCCTCAAATCATTAAACTATGATAAGCTTCAAGACAGTTCAGGACAGACAGGAAAATCCATCTCAATTCCTAGAATGACTTACAAAGGCCCTTTTACAATACACTAATCTAGATCCTGAGAGTCCAGAGGGCAGACAGCTCCTTATGACCCACTTCTTTTCTCAGAGTTCCCCTGACATTAGAGTCAAGCTTACGTGTCTGGAGAGAGGGCCCCTGACCCCACAGGCGGAAGTCTTAGTGCTGGTTTTTAAGGTGCACCATGGAAGAGATGAGAAAGCCATAAACAGAAAAACCAAATGCTGGCAAAGACATCTGACCAGCTGTGGCAACTGCCTGAGGGCCCTTAGGTCCTGGTTTTAAATGTGGTTGAGAAGGCCACTGGGCTCATACTTTCCCTGCCCCACATGGGCCGCCTGGACCAGCTTTAAAGTACCACCAAGAGGGACATTGGTCAATGGACATTGGTCAGTTGACTGCCCCCATGTACCCTGTGGCATGGGAACATCAGACACAGACTACCCTCCAGCCAACCTTCTAGGCTTGGCCATGGGTGACTGAGTATGTCCAAGTGCTGAACTGACATCTGTCATCTCTCATAGGGAGCCTTGCATAGCCATTACAGCATCAGAGTAATCCATTTCCTTCCTCATGGGCAATGGGGCCATTTACTCGGTCCTGAGGGAGTTTTGGGGACCCACTTCTCCTTCTTTTCTCCCTATTGGTGTAGGGAGACAGCCTTACCTATCACATCAGACCTCACCACTCTATTGTATTTTAAAGAGTATCCCTCTTATCCACACATTTTTGGTGGTGCCAACTTGCCCTGTGCCCCTAATGGGAAGAGTTCTTTAGCCAAAGTAGGAGCTTCTATTTCATTTGCTACCCCCATTCACCTGACCCCAAACATGCCAACAGCTCTTTTCCTCCTCCTAGCCACTCACCCCAATGGTTCTAACATGTCATTTCCATTGTCAGCCCCTCAGGTAGAGCCCCAAAACCCTTATGCTGCTAGGCACCATACTCCCATTGTTATCCAGTTACAGGACCCTACCCAGTACATTACCCATGATAAGTACCTTTTCTCATTCCAGAGCCTTAGGGGACTTAAACCTATCATCTCTGACCTTCTAGAAAAAAAAGCTACTTTGCCCCATTTCTTCTTTTACCACCCCTATACTTGCAGTTAAGAAGTCATATGGAACCTACCACCTGGTTCAAGACCTCCAGTTCATTAATTCTGCAGTGATCCCCATCTATCATGTGGTCCCCAATCCTTATACACTCCTCTCCACTATCCCCTTAGGAATCTCCTATTTCTCAGTTCTGGAACTCAAGGACACTTTCTTCTCTATTCCTCTCAGCCCTCAGACTCAAAATATCTTTGCTTTCACCTGGACTGACCCCGACACTCACCTGTCCATGCAGCTGACCTGGACTGTCTTGCCACAGGGATTGAGAGATGGCCCACAACTTTTTGGTCAGGCCCTAGCTTCTTTATACTGTGTTTCTCTCTGTCTCTAAACTCATAGAGTATGTGCATGACATTCTACTTCACAGCCCATCATTACAAGTTAGCCAAACTAACACCTCTGCTATCCTAAATTTCTTGTCCAACTGGGGTTATAGAGTCTTGCCTTTCAAGATCCAGCTGTCCACTGCTCAGGTCACCTATCACAATTCCCCAAGTCACAAGACTATTACTTTAGACAGAAAGCACCAAATCCAGTCTCTTTCAGTCCTCTATACTAAACAGGAAATTTTGTCATTTCTGGGAATAGCTGGGTTCAATCTTTTTCTCTCCTTACTCGCCCCTTATATGGGGCAGCTCCTTCACACCATTACTAAACCCTTCCAGAAGCTCCAACAGGCTCCTCTCCATGCTCCAGTACTCTATCTCTCAGACCTAACTCATTTCTTCTCCCTGTATGTAACAGAAAGAGAGGGAGGTGCTTGTGGAGCCCTAGGGCACCAGCTGGCACTCTTCTTTGCACCTGTAGCATACCTGTCAGAAAAACTAGACTTCACCACTCAGGGACAGTCACCTTCCATATATGCTTTAGTGGCTGCTGAGCTCCTAATTTGTGAATCAAAGAAACTAATCCTTGGGTCACTCTCCACTATCTTCTCCAGCCACAACCTTAATTTCTAAAGGCTTAAAACTTTACCTATTTCCCAAGCTTTTTCTCTCCAAGTCACACTTACTTTCGAATCCTGTCCACCCCTTAATATCTCAAACCTTCTCCCTCAACCTAATACTGACTACTGCTCATCTCATTCCTTCATTGAAACCCTAGAGGAACTACTACCCCATCATTTGCACATATAGGAGGGCACATTGCCTCAGGTCACTTATACCTGGTACACAGATGGCAGCTCCTTTTTACATGAGAGGGTCCTTAAAGCAGACTATGCATAGTGTCAGATACTGGGGTGGCTGAAGCACAAACACTACCTGCCCACACTACTAACCAACAGGCTGAACTAATAGCTTGCACCCATGCCTTCCAATTGGCACAGGAACAATCCCTAAATGTTTGCACAGACTACAAATATGCTTTTCATATCCTCCTATCTCATGCTGCCATCTGGAAAGAACACATGCTTCTTACAGAAAAAAGAGGATCCATATCTAACTCAGGCCAAATAATGGCCATGCTAAAGCCTCCCATCTTCCCAAAGCTTCAGGTAATTATTCACTGTTGGTCTCATCAGACCTATAGCTCCATCATCTCTAAGGGAAATAACCAAGCCAACGAGGCAGCTAGCACATCCCTGCTGTGGATATCACTCTGTATCAATAAAGCGCTGATTGGCCGGTAGCCAAACAGGAAGTATAGGCGGGACTAACAGAGAGGAGAATTGAGGGAACAGGAAGGTAGAGGAGAGACGGCTGGAGCCGCGGCGAGAGGAAGGAAGATGTAAGGTACCGGTAAGCCACGAGCCACGTGGCAAAGTAGAGATTAATAGAAATGGGCTAAATATAAGAGTAAGAGCTAGACAATGATAGGCCTGAGCTAATGGCCAAGCAGTTTAAATAATGTAAGCGTCTGTGTGTTTATTTTATAAGTGGGCTCGGAGACTGGCGGGACTTGGGAGCTGGAGACTGGCGGGTGACAGAGATTTATCCTGACCGTGGGTCCGGCAGGAAAACTCTAGCTACACATCCCACCCACCACAGGGAATCTATACACTACAACCTACATCCTTACAGCCATCCCCTGACACTCAGCAAATTCTGTCCTATGTATACTAGTTCTTTCATCCTAATAGTCAAGTTCTATCTCATTTTGTCAAGGCCCACCTACAGGCCACCCCTGATGATTTATAGTTCTTAAGAACTATTACTGTCTTTTGTAAAATTTGTCAAAAGTCAGATCCCAATTCCAAATATCAGAGCCACTGTTTTCCTACCCACCAGGCTAGAGGCTCCCTTCCAGGGACTGACTGGCAACTTGTTTTTACCCATATGCCCACTGTCAGATGGGTTAAATACCTCCTGGTCCTAGTGGATATCTCCTCAGGCTGGGTGGAGGCTTTCCCAGTTACTAATCAAGGGGCTCAGACAGTCTCTGACCTCCTTCTTTGGAAGATTATCCCTGATTTGGGATCCCTGCCTCTCTCCAGTCTGATAATGGCCCAGAGTTCACCTTCCACATTTCGTAAACCCTATCTAAAGCTCTTAACATCCATTGGCATTTCTATATCCCCTACCATCCTCAGTCCTCGGGAAAGGTAGATAACACCAACTATTCCTTACAAAATAGTCTTAGCAAGATGTCACAGGAACTTCACCTTGACTGGGTAAAAGTATTGTCTCTGGCTCTTTTCAGGCTCCGGGCTCTTTCCAAGCAACCCCTTTCAATAGTACCATTTCAATAGAACTCATGTATAGTAGGCTGGTTCTAACCCCTGACCTTCCATTCAAACCTTCATCCCTCCCTGACCATCTGCTTACCCCCTTACTCTATTACCCCATTCCCTCCTATGGAATTTTGCTGACCATTCCCTACCCAAGCCATATGACAACCCCTGCCCACCTCTAACCTACATTGGGGATCAGGTCCTTCTTCCCCCCGCCAGGCCAGTGCCCCTCACCCCTTACCCCTGAATGGCAGGGATCCTTCAAAGTAATTCTTGTAATCCCCACAGCTGCTAAGCTTGAGGGTTTTCCTCACTGGATTCACCTATCTCACCTAAAACCTTTACCCCCCCCAACCCCACCCCAGGGTAATTCTTCCTCATATACAGTGATGCAAACAGGGCCCTGCTCTCTAAAGTTCCAGAGGACATGAAGATCAACTGTCTTGTCTCCAATTCCAGAAGAATGAGGCTTCATCCCACAACCATACTCAACCCCACTGGGTTGGGTACCCCATATATTTTTTTTCCTGATTCACCCTCTGCATTATCCTGTCTCTACTGATCACATTCTGATTCATTAGTTTTACTCTGTGTCTCTAATAATATATTCAGATTTCTAATTAACTACTCAGCTGAATGTTACAGGACCACCATCAGCCATAGAGCGGAGACTCAAGGACCATCAAATATACCCAGATGGTAAGAAACAGCTAACACTCCAAAGATATTCACACCCCCAGACTCAAAAGGGCCTGGACTCTGCAAAACAGATTTTAATATAACAGTTTACTATTGTTAAATGCCCTCAGCAATCAATCACCTGTGTCTCCTAGATGCTGAAGTGATACTACAATAATGAAAGGAAACAGGTGCCTTAAGGTTTGTCTCAGGTGAAGATAGGAAACCTAATTGATAATAATAGAAAGAATAAAGTATATTCTAGATGCCTCTCTCTCTCTCTCTCTGTTTCTCTGTCTCTCTCTCTCTGTGTGTGTGTCTGTCTGTCTGTCTCTGACTCTGTCTCTCTCTCTCTCTCTGACTCCATAACTTTAACACTAACCAATAAAATTCTGATAGCAGAATACTAAACACTATAATACCATAGCTACAAGTTCAGGATCTTAAATTCTCTTTGGTTGCTTCTTAATATGTCTAAAATTTGTCTTCTTTGTAAACATAAAAATTCTTCTTAGCTCCAGGGAGTTGTCTTGAACTCAACTGGACAGGTCAGATTCACTTCAGATAAGTATCATTCCACCTTTCTTGGTCCCAGAAACCCCCCTTATCCTGAGACCCCTCAGGAACCCCCCTCATCCCATCTTCCCCCCCTCATCAAGTACCATGAGCTAAGTTTTTTTTTTCTAAACTTCATCTTTTGCCTTGCCAGCATCTTGTTGGATCCAAGCTGTCAAATCCAAGTGGTACTGGATAATTCAACAGCGCTCAACACATCATCAAAGATAATCACCTACCTCAGGATGACCAGTTACCTCAGGAAAAGACCCCCTGCCAAAAAAAATTAACTGATGCCCACCAAGTCAGCTGGAAGCAGTTCTGAGAGACCTGGTGCCCCCATTCCCATAAACCTGCCACCCATAACCCCTCACTTGTTTATAATAACAAAAAGGGTGGAATGTTATAATTCCTGACACCACCCTAGCCACTTCTTGAGTCACATGACTGTGCATGTGCTGTCACCAGTGAGGCAAAATGCTTAGTCACTCCAGGGCCTTATGTAATCTGTTTGCAACCTGGTCAAGTAATCTATGCGAATGCATGGTGTAACTAAGTTAAGCCCATATACTAATGTGCTAGGTGAACCATAAGAGCAGACTCAACCAATTCCATCTGTCTCTCTCCACACATTCTTTCTGGTAGGCCTAATGCCCATCTTTCTCCCTTCCTTAATAAAACTCTCAAATGGATTTGTTGTGCCTCATGGTTTGTTTCTCACATCTGGTAAATAATGTGAGTAAATAAATAACAAACAGAATGATGGTTTCTTGCATTGAAGGCATTGGAAGAGAGAGAGAGAAGATCATCCTTTATGGAGATTTTTATTTTTTCCAGGCTTCTAATGGGTGGGATAACACTCTCAACTCAGATAAATCCACTCATTCATGATGTTCAAAAGTTAGTAGGAGACACACCCAGAATCTGTATAATTAGATATCTGGGTACTCCACAGTAAAGCCCAGCAGACACATAGAATGAGCCATCAAAACCAGCTTGAGACTTCCATGGACAAAGCTGCACAAAACCCTGGATAGGTACATTTGAGAATAAAAGCTTCCATTTTTCTATAGTTTGTATGCTATACCCTTTTTAAGATCATCCTAACAGATACAGACTGCAACCTAATTGTGATTTTGATTTTCATTTCATTAAATTTTATTTTACTAAGGAATAATATAAGCAAGACTATTTTAGATGAAACTGGTGGTTCAAATATGTACTTATGTGAGGTATTCTACCTCTTTCCATTTTTTTGAGGCTTATTTTAATCATTGAGGATGAATCCTTTTATATTCTACTTACACAATATAATAGATATGTTCTGCAAATATTCACATACTTATTGCCTTTAAAAAATAGATGTGCTTTGATAGCATACATTTAATAAGAAACACTTACACAAGAAACATTATAAAGACTGAGGGGATATACACACATATATATACATATATATGTACATATACATATATATGCATGTGATAACAATTAATCAAAAATTAGTCCATGAATTTGAAAGATAGCGTGGATGGATATATAGGAGAATTTGGAGAGAGGAAAGGGAAGGGAAAGATGTGGTAATCACATTATAATATCATAAAATTTTAAAAAGTTAAAATATTAAAAAGAACCTTGATATTTAATTTTCAGTTCTCATTCTGTGTTTATTGTTTTCTGGCCTTGTTTAGAAATCTTGTCTGCTATCAGGACTTAGCAATATTTTCCCTTGTCACCACCAATGAATTTCAGGATTTTTATTTTTTAGTTTAGTGAAGCAATGATTATTCTTTTGAGAAATGTCCCAAGTAGAATCACTTTTCTTTTCTTCTCTTTGCCTGGGGTACTAAATTCTAAAGGAAAGACAGACCTAAATGACTTCAGATGTCAACTGCTAAAAAATCTATCCATAGGTATAAAGAACTAAGAACATGATAGATAAAATCAGGTACTGTATCACTCCTTATTCTTGCCCTGTAATTCAAACAGCACAAAGCATGTAAATTGCTGTGAGGCTTAACTTGAAGATAATGGTATTATCCAGAGAATTACATAAAGTAGCCCCCAGGAATTCGGGATTGATTGTGATACTTTGGCTACAGAAAAAATGAAATGGAAAGCTGACAAAACCTATCTTGCCACACAAGGTGTGCTCATTTGCCTACTATACTTGTCCCCTGTGAACACTGCATTTTGTATATAGCTCCACCAAAATGGTGCTTTGAGGACTGCATCCTCTTTCACTTTCCCAGGCATGGCTCTGGAACAAATGTGATTTCATTTCCACCAAAAACAATCTCCAGAATATTGGCTTCTAAGCGATAGTTCTTAGAAACCGGAGAGGGATCATAATAGTAAATTCTATCTTAGGTGTAGATATGTTAAAAAATACTGCATGTTACTCCCTGTGGTAGATCCACACTATGTTGTTTGTTAATAACTTGCTTCCTGTGCTAGTTACTTTTTGTCAACTTGGTATAAGATGGGGTCATCTTGAAAGAGGAATCCTCATTTGAGAAAATACCTGCGCCTTGATTGGCCTTTTCTTGATTAGTGATTGATGAAGAATAGCCCAGTTCACTGTATGTAGCTCCATTCCTGGGAAGGTGGTCCCGGATTGTATAAAAAAGCAAGGTGAGAAAGTCACAAGGAGCAAGCCATGTTTCTGCTGTAGTTCCTACCTGCAGGTGTTTGCCTTGCTTGAGTTCATGTCTTGGCTTCCCACAAAGCTGTACTGTGATTAGGATATATAAATCAAACAAACTCTTTCCTCCCAAAGTTGCTTTTGCTCATGGTGTTTATTAAGGCAAACTTGAACACCTCTACAACAGCACTACATATTTACTAGTTTTATTCCACTGATAAAAGAACTAAAGTTCTGGGAGATTAAATAGCTTGCATAACATCACTAAGCTGCTAAGTAGATGATGTGTAAGATAAACCAAGATTTCTAATCCTGCAGTCCATGTTTTAACTATCATAGTCTATTCTCATTCATCATATATACCATATTGTTCTTACATTGCCAACCACTTATGGGATGATTTCAGTGTTTTTGTATGAAAACTGAGATACTTTTTTCTACCTATATGAAATGGTGTCACTCACCATCCTCCTTACTAGGAGTTATTAGACTGTTTTGTGTGAAGCAAAGACAACAGCAACCAATGAAAAGGCAGGATGGAAATTTCTACAAACATTTAATAAGAGCAAAATAAGTGAATATACGATTCACTACTAGTCAGTCCATTTACTGATTTCATATTTATAAGTCTACCTACTTAACTGAAATGTATTTGTGATTCTAAAATCAATACCTTGGAGTAGTCCTATGCTCATCTGTGAACATGCACAGAGTAAGGACAAAACAAAGTCTGATTCTAAGCAGAGTACCTATCTGCTTTCCTGATGCAGTTATCATACAGAAAACATGCTGGTTGTGTGGTTCCATAGATTTCATATTTTTATACCTTTTCATGTTTATTTTTCTGTTTGAAATGCTCCATAAATATCCAAATATAGCATAGAAAACTGTCTAAGTGTTCCTCAGTGTAAGGATGTCATGGTATGTTTGACAGAGAAAATGCAAGTATCAGAAAAGTCTCATTTAAATATCAGTTAGACTGACACCAGTTATGAGTTGTGGTAATAAATTAGCAATCCATTTTAGATAATGTTAGATATGTATTTTTCAATAGAACTATGTGACTAGAAGCTAGCAGGAACCTAGCCTTGTAGTTCTCTTTGGGACAGTAGTTCAAAATTTACACATTCAACATACATGGAGACTTTAGAAAAAGGAATAGCACAAATATTTGAAACTGGCTATATTTAGTTATTTGTGTGTTAATCACTCTGGGTTATTAAAGAAAAGAATACCTTGTTTCTTACATGTGTATTATGTAATAAGATCCCCTCCATTTGTCAGAACATGGTCCAAGATTACAGCTTTGTGAGAATTCTGAGAGCTTATGAGAAAACAAGACTAGAGTCTTGTGACCTCTGCTTCTCCTAAAGATGGATTTGTTCTTGAAATGTGCTTTCATGTCCCTTGAAGGTGTAGTAAATAGGAGCAGTTTCCTCAATGTAAGGTTTACTTCCAATTACCTATCTTCTTACTTCTTACAAGGGTTGTCCTTGTGGCGGTACAGCCTAAACTCATGTGAATATGTCTTGTGCTGGTGACTCTATACAGCTTGGACTCATGTGAACTTTGCTTATATGGCTTTGCTTAAACCTTAGAATACAAACTGTTTGATTCTCTAAATAAAGTTGGCTATTGCATGGGACTTTAGTCTACCTTATTGTTAGGCTCCATTCTTCTATGTTCATGTCACTCATTAGAGTGGTAACATCATTTCCTGTTGTTTATCTTCTAACATCTTTTAAGTCATAGCCCTCCCTCTTCTTTTTTGACATTCATATATGCCAAGCTGATGATAAGTGCCCTCTGCTTTTTTTGTAGGCATCAGTGGTATCTGTCACACACGTCCCCACCCATAATTGTAGTTTAGCAGTGGCTAGAAGGAACATCATGCAACAGAACTTACACATAGGAGGTTTATTGAAGAGAGGGAGGGGGTTGAAATGGAAGGGAGGCAAAAGCCTGCCTGCCTCTTCAGAGGAAAAGTGGGAAAGCGAGTGAGGAACAGGAGGAGCTCACTTTTAAAGGGGGCTTAGTGCATGCACATAGAGACTACACAGGAACATAGTGGCCATAGGACCCTGGGCTGGCCAGGTATTTGGCTGAATGCTGACAGTGCATATGCACAGGGTGTTGGGTATTTTACGGCGCTGG
>CABHPH010133237.1:0-13999 GCA_902168325.1 Peromyscus nudipes | reverse complement strand
CCCACCCGCTTTTTAGGTTGGGACACCGACAAAGGTTGATGACGTAATTAAAGACCAAACCCTTACACAGGGGATGCTCTTAGTGGCTACAGCTGAAGACCTGGGGGTGGGCCAGAATGATGCCTGAAATGCTAGCAAGCGCGTAGGGAGTGGTTGTGGTTGGTGACATATTCTGTTAGCTCCCTAAGGGCAGGCTAGCATAATACCTGAATGCTAACAGTAATCACAGTGAACACACAGAGCAGTCACCCTTCCTTTCTCTCAGATCATTCCAGGCAAGTTTTCCTCTCCATAGATGCTCTTATGATGTAATAATCATTTATTCTTACCTACATGATAGGTGACAGATGTCATCAGTTTTATCATGATTACACAATTTAGAAGGGGAACATCTGCTCATGCAACTGATAACCAAGTATATATGAAGGAAAATTTTCAGAGAAAGTCATGGAAAAATGGTGTATGAGAGACAAGCTCTGAGACCGTGACAGTGTCATGGGGATTAGGAAATAGACATATTTATCCAGAATAATGGCAAAACACTCTACTGATGTAACAGTAAAATTACTGCCTGCATTTTACTTCTGTCTTTATTTACTGTGTTATGTATTTTCTGCCTCTGACTTCTTCTTTCTTTTCCCTGTCATGGAGATAGTTGTAATTTATAGCCATTTTGCAAATTCCCTATAACAACAAGCATTTACCAAAGTGAAAACCTGGCAGATTGCCAGTGTGTTTCCATGGAATATTAGAATCTGGAGGGGTTAGAAACTAAGCTCATTATCCGAACACATGTAGGTCTTTACAGACCTCTTCAAGTAGCATATTGTTAACTAGCCTCAGGCATGGGTTTTAGCAGGGATAAAAACATATACACAAATACACAGATCTATGAGTCCTCTTAAAATACTTCACACTTTATAGGTCAATCCCTTTGGTATTCTCTGAATCTTAAGACAAGTCTAACACTTACAACTCACTTGAAATCACAAAGCCCATCTACCCTAGGTTTAGAACAGGTGCCGAAACATAAAATGTCTGTCATTTCCTGTTTACAACCCAGAAGAATTGTCTTTTTCATCAAAAAGACTGGAATATGACTTTGGAGACGACATTAAGAGTGTGTTAAATGGGGGAACTGTAGAGGCAGTTTGTATGTCTAGAAATTAGCTCAGGCTGATCTATAGAAGGATTTCTGGTTGCTAGATAAGAACCAGCTTTCCTCAGGAAATTGTAAAAAGGGTTTTCTATCCCCCAAAAGGAATCATTTCCCTTGCCTCTAGCAGAAGGGACATGTGGCTCAATTCACATGCATATGTGGTTGCATACCAAAGTCCATGCTGGCCTCCAGGCTATCTCAGTCCCTATTCACAAATACTTCTTACACATTTCAAAGCATGCTGGCCCTTCCCACCTCCCCAGGCTTCACTCCTCCCAGACATCCCTTTGTTTTTCTATGTAAGGACAAGATTTTCTTTCCCCTGCGCTAACTACCTCTTGCTACCTCACTATCCCCACTACCACACCCCTTCTTCTGCTATTCTCTCCCCTTCTGTATCCTCTCTCATAGATAGTCCTGGCTATATGTCCTGACTGTATATCCAGTCTGTTTTCTTTTCTGGACCCTTATCTCTGGACTTTTCCAGATGCCTCTTCATGTTCTCTCTTTCTTATTCACAATAACCCCTCCCCAATAATGGAGCAGCCATTTCAGTGGTTTCTTTACTGTGCCCTCTCTCACACCTCTCCAGGTGCATAATTTAAAATATTGAAATTAAGAACATTGTTATTCGCATTTAGAGACAGAGAAAGCTTGGTCAAATGTGTGATGTTGCTCACAACAGGAGCAGAAGGACTTTCAGCTGCCTTCCTCCACAGCAGTTTTCTTTCCAGCTAATAGCATTATATTACTTTGAGCATTTACTTTACATATATTATTCAACTTGCATTCTGAACAAACATCCCAGTGTCATAAATCAAAAACCCCAAAGCGTTAGATTTGAGCTTAGACAGGAAGCCTGGGGTGTGTTCTTCCATTTCCTATCTCTTACACTGATGTGAATAATCTTTAAAAAAAAAATCCTCCTTGGAGCAGGAAGAAAATATGGTTTTCTTTTAAAAATATGCTGAATAAAACGGTTTTTAAGTTTTAGGTGGGCCAAAAAAAAAAAGTGGGATAATGGTATTTTATTTTTCTTTTATAGAACAAGAAGTGCAAATTGCAAACAATTCCATGTATTTCCACAATTGTAATCTCATCTCAACCCCCAACAATAGTTACATTTCCTAATTGTCCATATCATAGGTAAAAGAGATTGTGGCAATCTCAAATATTGTCTCTTAAAAGCCAACTCTTTTTATATATTTCATCTGATCCCTCCCCCCATGTTACTTTCTGCTGATAGATGCTCCAAGAAACAATAAGTCCCACTTTAACAACATTATAATTCACTGCCTTTGCTAGTGCGATTCCCATGTAAGAAAAACAACTTAGCCATCAGCCACTGGATGAGCTCTTCTGATGGGCTCTAGGAAGTTTTATTTGTTGGCTAAAAAGAAGGAATTCTTCTAGCTTTTCCACTCTTCTATGAAGAACAAATTCTTGGATTGATGTCTGTTTCATGACTAGTTGGAATAATCTTAGCAGAGGAGGCAACTCCAGGAGTTTGAACAATAGTAACTTGCCAGAGCCTGAACCGTGGAGTGTTTTCCTGGATTCTATTTTCTTTCTTTGGCTGTACCATATAGGTTGACAATTTTCATCTTAGTTAAAAATATTTTAATAAGAGTCCTGTTAGTTTTTTAATGGTAATTATAAACATAATTATACTGTTCACTATTTCTTGTAAACAATTGTTACCAGAATTGCAGCCATTAAGTATGAAAGGGCTTTAAAGATTTTATTTAACACTAACTCTGCTTTTTTTTTTCAAATTCTATTCCCTCAGCACTTTATCTGTCTCTAGTTCCCAGTTACATGTTATACTGAATTTTCTTTTAAGTACAACTTCAACAGCATCAACTGCAACATCACCAATATACCATTGTGCTTACTTCTCTATAGCCTGTGATCTTTTCAATTCATTAGTAAATCCAGTGAAAAATGAAAAATCTCCTGGGAAATCTCCTTTGGGATCTATGGCTTTCTGCAAATATGACATTTCATGATGAAAATACCTTTCACTTAAAAGAGATACTGGCATCACACCAAAGTCTCCTTTACACTTCATCAACAGTCCCCTTTCCTTTTCAACACAGGTTTGTATTATTCTTCACCCCTTTCCCTGCTAGGTTGTTGCATGTTGCTGTCTCACAAATCATTCATCCTACCACTCCTTACTCATGACTTTTCTGGTCTAGCGGGTTCCATACCATAATATTCTGAGTATAGCTGTAAGGGTTTGGTCTTTGATTACATCATCAACCTTCACCGGTGTCCCAGCCTAAAAAGCGGATGGGCGCTCTGTTCTTTCTCTTCCTTTCCGCTCCTTTCCTCCCATCGGGCTCCCTTTCTCTCTCCCTCCCGCCCCCCCCCCCCTCTGTTTCTCTCTTTCTCTCTCTCCTTCTCTCTCTGTCTCTCTCTTTCTCTCTCTCCCTCTCCCCCTCCCAATAAAGCTCTAAAAGGTTAACCATGGTTATGATTCTTTTAATCAGCACGCTCCTCCGCCGGCATGGCAGCTGCAGGCAACCACCAGCCACGGGGGGTGCAGTGCCGTTTTAAGCAGCGCCGTAGCATAACCAACAGTGAAAAAATACTAACAATAGCAACATCATCAGTGATTTTCTGTGTTCTCTTAGAACAATTAAGCTGACACTATTTAATGCTTCTATTTAATTCTCACACATTGTTGATAGACACTAAATAACTCATGAGATGTGTATATACCAAAATATATGTATTCCAAAATCAAACAAAAATCAATGTAAATATAGGAATAAAAAATAATATGTGACAATAACTATGGTTTTAACTGCTTTCACTATGTTAATAATTAATTCTCAGAATAACCTGTATAGAATGGTAATTTATTTAATTGTACCCTTTTTCATATAAACTGAATCCATGGTTAAGTATGTTATCAGAAATCTTCCAACTACAAATGGATGGATTCAGAATTTAAGTGACAGAAAGCTTGCTTCAGAGATTATGAAATTAATGCTCTAGATTGTACTCAGTGAGAAGTCATTAGCTACTCACATGAGATGAACTCTACTTACCATTGGCAGTGGGTTCGTGTATTTGAGTCCTAGGTTCAGAGTTGGTCATACTATTTTGAGAGGTTCTAGAAATTTTAAAAGTAGAATCCTCACTGGAGGAAGTAGGTGGATAAAGGGTTAAGGACAATCTTGAGTTTTTATAGCCCTGATTTGCTTCTCTCTTATATTCAGCTTCCTGAAGGTGATCACTGCCTCAGGTTTTTGATTCCATGCCTTCCTTACCAGTATGATTATATCCCTGTTAAATGATGAGCTCAAATAATCCAATAATCCAATGCTTCCATAAGTTGCTCCTTATTATGTATTTGACCATACAAACAAGAAAGGAAGTTGTAAAATTTTAGATGATCTAAGCCCCAGAGCTATATGATGTTACTACATAGCATGCCTTTTGCTCTTGGCTTCAGCCATTACAACTCACAATATTTTTTTTCAACATTCTAAACAAGAGAACTTCCTAACAGAAATCCATTCTCTACTTTCTTCCTAGCTCACCTAGCCATAAATGGGTTTGGAACACCCTAAGTATTGGACCACAATTGGGTTAAGAAAATCAGCACAAACTGTTCAACTCTTACACACCTTTCTTGTCCAACTAACCAGCTGTCCTACTTTATAGAGATAAGAAACAATAGGTTCTTCTCCATGTGTACTCTTACTGTAATCCTGAAGGAAATAGCAATAACATTACAGACAAGGAAGGTTTAATTCCAAAAAGAAATTACTTCTGAGTAACTTGGCCCACAGTTTGGGGAGGAGCAGGCAGGACAGGGCAGGTCTGTTATACTGATAAATGCCGCAGATGCAGTTGTCAGAAGGCTTGCACAAGATCAAGCCAGGTATCATTTCATCAATTTAAGCATGGATAAAGAAGAGGCTCATGACAGTTGATGAATAATAGAGAAGGAAAAGCCAATTTTCTTTAAAGGTATGGCCACTGTTCTGCCAGTCATGTCCTTGTGGATGTTCCCTTACCCATGTGCATATAGGCAGCACAAACAGTTTAATAAACAGTTTGTTATTGAAGAGTGAAAAAAAGAGGTATATGGAGTTAGGATGGATGTGGAGTTGGATACAAGAAGAGTTAGGAGGAAAGATGGGTAGACTGAATTTGATCAAAGTTTATTGTATGTATAAATTCCCACAGACCTAAAAAAAGATACTATATTTTAAAATTTCCTTAATTCTTTGACAATTTCATACATGCATGTACATAATTTATTTTAATTATTCTTACTTTCATCATCTTCTCTTATTCCTTATCCATTCCCTTCTGTACCTCTTCTGCTTCCCCAAAAGTTCTCTTCCTACTTTTATATCTTTTCTAATGAGTCATTTGATATTAGGATTGCTTACACGGGCATGGGTATGGGATTATTTTCTGAAGCACACGCTTCTTATCATTGAAGAGAAATGATTGCCATAGTCATTAACTTCCAATGGTTCCTCAGCTGAGTTGGAACCTCTTAAGTCCAGCCTCTATCCATGATATAAAGTTGAATGACTTGATCTGGTGTAGGTAACTACAACTACTGCAATTCATAAGTCTTTTACTCCATCATGTCCAGATGATAGGACTCTTCCCCATTTACTGGCTTTTAAATTCTTCTTTTGTTTGTTTATTCTGTATTTTTTAATGTCATATGTGTGTACTATATTTACATCAATTCTCCCTTCTCTTCCATTATATTCTATGAGCCTTGGGCAAGGGTGAGCAGCTAATATAGATGTCCCAATTCAGGTTGAGCCCTCAACAGTCACTTATTCTCAGTACTTGGAGAATTTTAGACAGCAATTTTAAACTATATCTATTCAGGAGAACACTGGTAGTAGGTTCCCTGGTTCCCATTAGAGTTTATGAACTCCCTGACAAGGTTTATAGTACCAACCATTCATTTATCTCGTTGGCTCAGGCCACAATACAATAAGAAAATAACTGATCACCCCATATCAATAACTTTCTATATGAAAAAATCCTCATATGTGCAAAGCATAGCATGTATGATTTTCTGTTTTAGAGCTGAAAATAATCCTACCCAAACAAATTATTACTCATAAGTTATATCCAGTATAATCCATAATAATAAATACTTACAACTCATCAGAATATAGTTTAGTCTTTACAATATGCTGAATGGTTATTAGTGCTCAAAATCTGAGTTTATATCTGCCATAAATTTAAACATCTCTATTGCATCTCTTCAAGGAAAGAGGTTTGTTAAGTACAATGGGCTTAACTTGCTTGTATCTTTTAATTTTATTTCTATAGAAGTTTACATTTAGAGATTTTTGTTTTGTTTTGCAGTGTAACTGAAAGAGGATGGAGGAAGGTAAATGAACACGGCAATCTGTGAGACATTTACATTTTAATCTGTGCATTTACAGACTGTTTACCTTGTTAATTGTGAAGCCTTAGTCCTTAGGTTATTTAGGTAGAAAAGACTTAACAGAGATATAGTCACCCATGCTTGTCATTTCTAGAGTTATGTTAGTTAGATTCTCCAGATTTACAGAAACATATGTCAGATGGCTAAGTAATCTTCAAACACTTCATAGACCTCGAGAATATGGCATTTAAATGTTTTGATAACTTAGAATTCTGTCGATGTGAGACACGATTGCTCCTCACAGCATTGCTCTGATCCTGAGAGAACGTTGGGCTTCTAAGACATTTCTATTTGGAAGTTGGTCTTCTTCTTGACACAAAAAGGCCTGCTAGGCAAAGAACTGCCCTTGCCTAAACTGCTGACAGTATGAATGCTGTCCTTTCTGGACAATCAGGACACAAGGAAAAGTGACTACTGAACTCTGCCAAGACAGGGTAAGATGGTCTTTCAAAATTTCTGCTTCTGAAAATGGTCTGTCTGATATTGCAGGCCTGTAGCCAAATTGAATGCCCCAGTGATGCTGAGAAACTTTAGGTGACTGTCCAGGCTGCCAGCTGTCTCAGTCTATTCTTACAAGAATTTCAGAAATTGCTTGCTTGCATTTTCCATTTTTTCAGGTATTATTATGTTCCTTCTCAGGTAGTTCTTTGATGGAGACGAAGACTAGATAGTTATAGTTACAATCTTCTCATATCTTAGCTAGAACGTATTAGTATTAGAGTTAGAATCTTCAAGATAGGACAGCTATTCGAGTAATCTTGGTCATTTGCCATTTACCTATGTTCTGGACGTTTGTGGACATTCAGCATATCTTTCTTGTATGGTGTTATTCTTATTTGTTGTAGTTCCATTTTTGTTTATATTATTACCCTTTGTTTTTCCTGTACAATACTTGATAATCATTCTTACTGTATATAGTTTGCATTAAGTTTAGAATCTTCTCATTTAGACAAAAAGTGGAAATGTAGTGGTATTTGCTTCACCCATGACCTTGGGCTATAGGGCCTGAAGAAGTTGGTGCTTCCTGACATTGTATATGACCTCTTATAAGGAAAGAGAGAAGGGTCATATGCCCCTTCTTCCTTCCCCTGCCTGCAATGTGGATTCACTCCAGATCAGATTAGAGGATGACTTCAGCTGTCTATTCCATTCTGTATTTGTGAGTGTATTTCCTCACTTTATATCTTAACAAATTCTGTTACCTATTTAATAGACTGACGTGGATTGGCTGTAATAGCTGATCATGGGAGCTGGTCTCCCATGGTCCACATTAGGTTCAGTTGTATCTGTAGATTTCACCATCATGATCTTGGCCCTCCTTCCTCATTTAATTCCTCTCCCACTCTTCTACTGGACACAGAGAGCTCAGCCTAGAGCTTGGCTGTGGATCTCTGAATCTGTTTCCTTCAGTTACTGGATGAAGGTACTCTGATGACTGTTAGGGTATTCACCAATATGATTACTAGGGTAGGCCAGTTCAGATAGTTCAGATACTGTCTCCACTATTACTAGTAGTCTAGGCTGGGGTCATCCTTGTGGATTTCTAGGAATTTCCCTAGTACCAGGTTTTTTCCTAACCCCATATCTATCAAGATAACTCTTTCACTGCTCTCCCACTCTGACTCTCCACCAGCTCAACTATCCTGTTCATGTTTTCATGCCCCATCCCCATGGAGAACTCATCTATTTCCCCTTCCTAAGGTGATCCATGCATCCCTCTCAGGGTCCTCCTTGATAGCTAGCTTCTCGAGAGCTGTGGGTTGTAGTTTGATTATCCTTTGCTTTACATCCAGTATCCATTTATGAGTGAGTACGTACCATGTTTGTCCTTCTGAGTCTAGGTTATCTCACTCAGGATATTGTTTAGTTCGATCCATTTGCCTACAATTTCACTATGTCATTGTTTTTTATGGCTGAGTAGTACTCCATTGTGTATATGTATCACATTTTCTTTATGATTCTTCAGTTGAGGGGCATCTAGGTTTTTCCAGGTTTTGGCTATTACAAATAATGTTGCTATGAACATAGTTAAGCAAGTATCCTTAAGGTATTATTGAGCATCCTTTGGGTATATGCTCAAGAATCTTATCATTGGGTCTTGAGGTAGATTGATTCTCAATTTTCTGAGAAGTAGGCATACTGATTTCCAAAGTGGCTGTACAAGTATGCAGTCCCACTAACAGTGGAGGAGTGTTCCCCTTGTTCCACATCCTCTCCAACATAAGCTGTCTTCAGTGTTTTTGATCTTAGCCATTCTGACAGGTGTCATTTTGATTTGCATTTCCCTGATGACTAAGAATGTTGAGCAATTCCTTAAATGTCTTTCAGCCATTTGAGTTTCTTTTGTTGAAGAATTCTCTGTTTAGATCTGTAGCCCATTTTTTTAATCTGATTGTTTGGCATTATGATGTCTAGTTTCTTGAGTTCTTTATATATTTTGGAGATCAGCCCTCTGTCAGATGTGGGCTTGGTAGAGATCTTTTCCCATTCTGTTTGTTTGTTTGTTTGTTTTTTATTTTTGGTTTTTTGAGACAAGGTTTCTCTGTATAGCTTTGGAGCCTGTCCTGGATCTCGCTCTGTAGACCAAGGCTGGCCTCGAACGTGCGCCACCATTGCCCGACTTTTTTTTTTTTTGGAGCTAAGGATTGAACCCAGGGCCTTGCACTTGCTAGGCAAGAGCTCTATCACTGAGCTAAATCCCCAACCCCTCTTTTCCCATTCTGTAGGCCATCGTTTTGTCTTCTTTACTGTGTCCTTTGCCTTACAGAAGTTTCTCATTTTCAGGAGGTCCCATTTATTAATTGTTACTCTCAGTGTCTGTGCTACTGGTGTTATATTTAGGAAGTAGTCTTCTGTGCCAATATATTCAAGGCTGTGTCCTACTTTCTCTTCTATCAGATTCAGTATACCTGGATTTATGTTGAGATTTTTGATTCACTTGGACTTGAGTGTTATGCGTGGTAATAGATATGGATCTATTTCCAATCTTTTACATGTTGATATCCAGTTATGCCAGCACCATTTGTTAAAGATGCTTTCTTTTTTTCATTGTGTGGTTTTGGTTTCTTTGTCAAAGATCAGGTGTTCATAGGTGTATAATTAATATCAGGGTCTTCAATTCAATTCCATAGGTTCACATGTTGGTTTTTATGTCAATAACAAGCTGTTTTTATTACTATGGCTATATAGTACAGCTTAGAGTCAGGGATGCTGATGCCTGCTGAAGTTGCTTTTTTATAGGATTGCTTTAGCTCTCCTGAGTTTTTTGATTTTCAATGTAAAATTGAGTATTTTTCTTTCAAGGTCTGTGAAGAATTTTCTTGGGATTTTGAAGGGGATTGCATTGAATCTGTAGGTTGCTTTTGATAAGATTGCCCTTTTTTATTATGTTGTTTCTACCTATTCATGAGCATGGGAGATCTTTATTTTTTTTTTTATATCTTCTTCAATTTCTTTCTTCAAAGACTTAAAGTTCTTGTCATACAGGTCTTTCACTTGCTTGGTTAGAGTTACCCCAAGGTTTTTTATATTATTTGTGGATGTTATAAATGGTGATGTTTCTCAGATTTCTTTCTCTGCCCATTTATCATTTGTACATAGAGGTACTGATTTTTTTTTTTTAGTTAATCTTGCATCCTCCACATTACTGAAAGTGTTTACCAGTTGTAAGAGCTCCCTGGTAGAATTTTTGGGGTCACTTAGGTAGACTATTCTATCATCTGTAAATAGTGAAAGTTTGACTTCTTCCCTCCTCAATTTGTATGCCCCTGATCTCCTTTTGTTGTCTTATTGCTTTAGCTAGAACTTTGAGTATTATATTGAATAGATATAGAGAGAGTAGAAAACCTTGTCTTGTTCCTGATTTTAGTGGGATCGCTTTGAGTTTCTCTTCATTTAATTTGATGTTGGCTGTTGGCTTGGGGTAAATTGCCTTTTTTATGTTCAGGTATGTTCCTTTTATTCCCTATCTCTCCAAGACCTTTATCATGAAGGGGTGCTGGGTTTTGTCAAAGTCTTTTTCAGCATCTAATGGGATGATCATATTTTTTTCTTTCAGTTTGTTTATAATATGATGGATTACATTAACAGACTTTCATATGTTGAACTATCCCTGCATTTCTGAGATAAAGCCTACTGGATCGTGGTGGATGATTTCTTTGACATGTTCTTGGATTTGGTTTGACAGTATTTTATTGAGTATTTTTGCATCATTGTTCATCAAGGAGATTGGTCTGTAATTTTCTTTGTTGCTTCTTTGTGTTTTGGGTATCAAGGTAACTGTAGCCTCATTAAAGTAGTTTGACAATGTTCCTTCTGTTTCTATTGTGTGGAACAACTTCAGGAGTGTAGGTACTCGTGTTTCTTTGAAATTCTGATAGAATTTTGCACTGAAACCATCCAGCCTTGCACTTTTTTCAGATGGTAGACTTTAATGACTGCTTTTATTTCCTTAGGTGCTATGTGTCTATTTAATTTTTTTATGTGGTCTTGATTTAATTTAGTTTAGTTAACACATTCAGGAAATTGTCTATTTCTTTTAGATTTTTCAATTTTGTAGAGTACACATTTTTGAAGTATGAACTGATGATTCTCTGGATTTCCTCATGGTCTGTTGTTATGTCTCCCTTTTCATTTCTGATTTTGTTCATTTGGATGCTCTCTCTCTGTCTTTTGTCTAGTTTGGACAAGGGCTTGTCTATCTTGTTGATTTTCTCAAACAATTAACTCTTTATTTCATTGATTATTTGTATTGTTCTCTTTGTTTCTATTTTATTGATTTCAGCCCTCAATAAAAATTGATTATTTCCAGGCACCTATTCCTCCTGGGTAAGTTTGCTTCTATTTGTTCCAGAGCTTTCAGATGTGCTGGTAAGTTGCTAGTGTGAGATTTCTCCAACTTCTTTATGTAAGCATTTAGTGCTATGAATTTTCCTCTTAGCACTGCTTTCATAGTGTCCCATAAGTTTGGATATGTCATACAATTATCTTCATTGAATTCTAGGAAATATTTAATTTCTTTTTTCATTTCATCTTTGACCCAATGGTGATTCAGTTGAGCATTATTCAGTTTCCATGAAATTGTAGGCTTTCTATGATTTTTGCTGTTGTTGGAATCTAACTTTAAGCCATGTTGGTCTGATAAAATACAGGTTATTCCAATTTTTTTTTGTATCTGTTGAGATTTGCTTTGTGATGAAGTATGTGGTCAATTTTAGAGAAGGTTCCATGGGGTGCTAAGAAGTTATGTTCTTTTGTGTTAGGGTAGAATGCTCTGTAGATATCTATTAAGTTCATTTGAATCATAATATCTGTTAGTTCCCTTATTTCTCCATTAAGTTTCTGTCTGGCAGACCTGTCCATTGGTGAGAGTGGGGTGTTGAAGTCTCCCACTACTAGTGTATTGGGTTTGATGTGCAATTTAAGCTTTAGTAATATTTCTTTTACAAATGTGGGTGCCCTTGTATTTGGGGCATAAATGTTCAGCACTGAGACTTCATCTTGGTAGATTTTTTTTTATGAATATGGAAAGTCCTTCCTGATCTCTTTTGATTGATTTAGTTTGAAGTCTATTTTGTTAGATATTAGGATAGCTTCATCAGCTTGCTTCTTGAGTCCATTTAATTGTAAAGTCTTTTCCTAGCCTTTTACTCTGAGGTAGTTTCTGTCTTTGAAGTTGAGATGTGTTTCTTGTATGCAGCAGAAGGATGAATCCTGTTTTCATATTCGTTCTGTTAGCCTGTGACTTCTATAGGCAAATTGAGTCCTTTGATATTAAAGGTTACTAATGACCAGTGATTGTTAATTTCTGATATTTTTTGGTGGTAGTGTGTGTGTGTTTCTCTTCTTTGAAATGTGTTGGTGTGGGATTATCTATTGCTTGTGTTTTTGTGGGTACATTTAACTTCCTTAGGTTCAATTTTTCCTTCTAGTGCTTTTTGTAGGGCTGAGTTTGTGGATCGGTATTGTTTAAATTTGGCTTTATCATGGAATATTTTGTTTACTCTGTCTATGGTGATTGAGAGAATTTTGCTAGGGATAGTAGTCTGGATTGGCATCCATGGTCTCTTAGTGTCTGCATGGTGTCTGTCCAGTACCTTCTGGTTTTCAGAGTCTCCATTGAGAATTTGGGTGTTGTTCTGATGGGTCTGCCTTTATATGTTACTTGGCTTTTTTCTTTTGCATCTCTCAATTTTCTTTATTCTTTAAGTTTAGTGGCTTGATTATTATGTGGTGAGGGGATTTTTGAGGTGTGGTTCAGTTCAGTCTATTTGGTGTTCTGTAAGCTTCTTGTATCTTCATATGCATTTTCTCAGTAAGGTTGGAGAAGTTTTCTTCTCTGATTTTGTTGAATATATTTTCCATGCCTTTGAGCTGGTATTCTCCATCTTCTATCCCTATTATTCTTAGGCTTGGTCTTTGCTAATATTCCAACCTCGCCCCTTGATGCCACCCTATGCCCTGAAGTAGAAGCCCATTCTTAAGGGAAAACTCCTCCCCTTCCTCTCTCTTCTCTCCTCTTCTGCTTTCCTCCCATGAGGTGTGTACCTCTCGAACCCTTTGCCTTCTCCCTCCATCCCTCTTTCTTTCCCTCCCCCCATCTCCCTCTTTCCCCTCCTGGATCCCATAACTCACCTCCTTTTTATATAATCAAAAATGGGGAAATGTTAATATTCTGATCCCTCCCTTTGGCGCCCTGATGTAGAAGCCTATTCCTAAGGGAAAACACCTCCCTTTCCTCTCTCTTCTCTCCTCTTCTGCTTTCTTCCCAGGAGGTTCAAGGTGCACACATTGCAGGCCCCTTGCCCCCCTCTCTCTATCGCTCTCTCTCCCTTCCCCCTCTGTCTACCTCTTTCTGTCTTTCTGCCTCTTTGTCTCTCTATTATAATAAACCAAGCCAGCCCTCCTTTGCCATGAAGTGGTCGTGCCTCATACAATTCCTAACAGTCTTTTCATGGTGTCTCGGATTTCCTGGAGGTTTTGTGTTATGATTTTCTTGGTTTTAATTTTTTTTTTTGGCCAATGAATCTATTTCCTCTATCATATCTTCAATGACAGAGATTCTCTCTTCTATCTCTTGCATTCTGTTGGCTATGCTTGCATCTGTAGTTCCTGTTCATTTATTCAGATTTTCCATTTCCAGCATTCCCTCTGTTTGTGTCTTCTTTATTGCCTCTATTTCAATCGTTCAAGTCTTGAACTGTTTCCTTCACCTGTTTGATTGTTTTTTTCTTGGTTTTATTAGCTTCCTTTAAGAGATTTATTGGTTTCTTCCATTTTTTGTTTGCCTTTTTCCTTGATTTCTTTAAGGGAATTTTTTAAATTTTCTCTTTAAAGTCCTCTATCATCTTCATAAAGTAATTTTTAAGGTCATTTTCTTCTGCCTCTTCTTTGTT
>CABHPH010133236.1:0-31358 GCA_902168325.1 Peromyscus nudipes | reverse complement strand
ACTTGTAGACTATGTTTGTACAGTTTACATTTCTACCAACAGTACACAAAGACTTCTTTTCCTACATCCTTTATTTTTGTTTGTTAATTTGTTTTTTAATGATGGCTATTCTAATAGGGGTAACATGGAATACTAATGTGGTTTTGGTTTGCAAGTCCCTGATGGCTCAGGATGTTGAACAGTTTTTATATACCTATTGGCTATATTACTTCATTTTTGAGAGGTGCTAAATCATTGTGTTTGTATATTTAATGATTAGATTATTTGGTGAGATGTTTAGTCTTTTTGAATTATTTAAATAGTCTGAATGTAAATCCTTTGCCAGATATGTAGTTATAAAACATTTTCTCCTATCTGTAGTCCATTTCTTCATTCAGTTGATTGCTTCCTTTGTTGTATAGAATCATTTTAATTTTATGTAATCTCATTTTTTACTTCCATGTATTATGTCCTGTGCTATTAGAATCCTTTACAGATAGTCCTTCCCTATGTTCATATAATGAAGTATTTTGCCCATGTTTTTTAAAATTTCAAAATTTCATGTCTTACATTAATGTCTTTGATTCCTTTTGAATTAATTTTTATATAGGGTGAGAGGTATGGATCTAGTTTCATCCTTCTACATGTGGATACAGTTTTTAAGTGCCAGTTGTGAAAAGGTTGTTTTTTCTTCTGTGTCTGTTTTTTAACATTTGCCAAAATTAGCTGTGAGAGTTCACTTTTGATTCCTCTATTATAGCCCATTGGCACCATGCCATTTTTGTTATTATGGCTCTATAACAGGACTAAGTATTGTGATACCAATAATATTGGTCTTTTTGCTCAGGATTGCTTTGGCTATCAGGCTTTGTGCTTACTAACAAAATGTAGAATATTTTTTTCTGTTTTGGTGAAGAAGGTCATTAGAATTTTTTGATGGGGACAGAGCCGCGCTGAATGTACAGCTTGATTTTGGAAACACAGCCATTTCTACAGTCAGTATTCATGCCACCAAATCAGGGTCGGGTTTGTGTGCTTCTATCTTGTATTTCTTTCTTCAGTGTTTTAATCACAAGTATCTTTTGGAGTTATGCCTGTGTGGTCTTTGATGCTCTCTCTGAATGGGATTATTTTCCTGATTTCTTTCTCAGCATGCTTGTTACTGGTATATAGAAAGGCCATTGATTTTTGAGTATTGATTTTGTACATTGCTACTTTGCTGATAGCATCATATCTAAGAAATTCTGATAGAGACGTCAGGTTTTTTTGTTTTTGTTTTTTAAGTGTAGAATAATATCATATGCAACTCTTGTTTCCCCCCCTTTTTTTCATTGTCTTATTTCTCTGGTTAAGATGTCAAGAACTATGTCGAATAAGAGTGGAGAGAGTATCTTATTCCTAATTTTAGAGGAAATATTTTCATTTATTGTAACATTGGTTATAGGTTTGCCATATAGAGGCTTTATTATGTTGAGCTATGTGTTTTATATTCCTCATTTCTTCTGTCGTAAAGGGGTATTGAATGTTGTCAAATATCTTATTTGTGTCTATTGATAACCATGTTTATGTTCTTGAGCCTATTCATGATCTGCATTGCATTTACTGATTAGAATTTGCTAAGCCATCCTCAAGTTAAAACAATTTGGCCATATTATTTTACTTCTTGAATATGCTTTTGAATTCTTTTTGCAATTATTTTATTTACAATTCAATTCAACAGTAAGTTCATCTGGTCCTTAGCCATTTTCTAATTGGGAAGGCTCTTTATTACTTCTTCAATCTCACCGCATGTGGTAAGTCTGTATATATCTTCTTGGTTTAAATTTTTAAGATAATATGTGTCTAGAAATTTATACATTTATTCTAATTTTCCACTATATTAAAATACTGGTTTCTCAAAGTATCTATAATGATATCTGTTGTATTATTTGTCTTTTCATCTCTAGCTTTCTCAATTAATTTGAGTTTTCTCTGTCCATTTCACTGGGTTTGGCTAAGGGGTTGTTAATTTTGTTTACCCTTTCAAGGAATCAACTCTTTATCATACTAGTTCATTGTATTATTTCTTTAGTCTCCCTTTTATTAATTTCTTCATTGATTTTTTATTATTTCTTTTCATCTACTGTTTTTGACTTTCCCTTTTCTGGCATTTCTAAGATCTTGAGCTGCTTATTTGAGGTTTCTCTGATACTTTTGTTGTGGGCACTCTTGCTGTGAACCTTCGTTTTAGACCTGTCTTTTCAGTATCTCAAAGGTTGCAGTAAGTTATGTTTTCATTTTCATCTGCTTCTAAGAATTTTTACATTAATTTCCTGGTTTCTCCAATGATCTACTCATCTTTCAGAGTATTGTTCAAGCTACATGCATTTGTATAGTTTCTATAATTACTCTTGTTTTTGGCATCCAGTTTTATTCCATTATGATCTGATAAGTTACAAAAATTTATTTCTTTTTTTTGTTTTGTTAGGAATTGACTTGTTCAGAAAGTAGCCTACTTTAGAGGAAGTTCTATAGGTTGCTGAGGAGAGTGTGTATTCTGGAGAGGTTGGGTAGAATATCCTGTAGGACATCTGTCAAGTCCATTTGTCCTATGACTTAGTTAAGTCTCTCGTCTTTGATTTTTCTCTGGAGGGTCTGTACAATCTATTGATAAGAATGGAGTACTGGTCTCCCACAATTATAGTATCTGGACCTTCCTTTATATTCAGTAGTGTTTGTTTCATGAAATTTGGCGAGCAAATATTTCATACATATAGTATTTTATATCGTCTCGGTGGAGTGTTCCTTTTATTAATATATAGTGACCATCTTCATACCTTTTGATGCTTTTGTCTTGAACTTTGCTGTGTTAGAAGTAAGATGGCTGCCACTGCTCCATTTCCTTGGGGTACTGCACTTCTTCATTTGGCTTTCCGTCTGTGTGAATCTTTGCCAGTAAGGCATGGTTCTTGTAAAAACGGATGATTGGATCTTGTAATTTGATTCAATTAGTCTGCATCTTTTTACTGGAGATTGGAGATCATTAAAACGTAGTTATTATTGAGTAATATTTACTGATTTATTTAATTTTAAATTTTAAATAATTTATTTATTTGTATTTTATGTACATTGATGTTTTGCCTGCATGTATGTATGTATGAGAGTGTTTGATCTCCTGGAAAAGGAGTTATAGACAGTTGTGAGCTGCCATGTAGGTGCTGGGAATTGAACCTGTGTCCTCTGGAAGAGCAGCCAGTGCTCTTAACCACTGATCCATCTCTCCAGCCCTAATTTTTTAATTTTTAAAAATATATTTATTCACCAGCAATGATACATTTGAGAATTATAAAACACAGTGAAAACAAGCAAGTCTCTCAGTGTTCTCAAGTTCCTATTATGTTTATCTTTGAGATTCAGGGACAATACATCAATAGTCTCAGGAATTGTCAGAAATTTTAAAAATCATTATTATTTTAAACACATGTCCAACAATCTTCACTTTCTATCATTTAGATAGCTAAAATTGTGGTCAGAAGACTAAAACACACTAAGTTTAGTGGCTCTCACAAAGCACTATAGCCTAAGGAATATCCATTCAAATAATGAATATAGTGCTTAGCGGGAAGCAGGCAGCAGAAACAAGGGTAACATAGTACTAAAGTGCAGTAAAGGTACACGGGGTCTATTGTATCCTTAGTAAGGTTAAGAAACAAAACAGAATGCTATTAGGACAAACGGAGTTTAGGAATTCCTTTTTTCCCCCAACATAATGTTTTTATTAATTATTTGGAAATTTCATACAACACACCCCAATCACACTTGCTTCCCATTCCTCCCAGGTCCACCCTCCCACCCTTGCACCCCCAACCCACAGAAAACAAACAAACAACAGCCCCAAGTCCAATTTGTGTTGCCCATATACTCACTGGAGCCTGGTCAAACTCCCAGTGGCCAGCTCCTTAAAAAAACTGAGCACCCACCCCGCCAGAAGCCTTCATCAACTGGGAAGACCTCTGCTTCAGCATCTGTATCACGGGTTTTAAGGACTCTTTAATAGCTTCATGTCTGGACTCTCTTTCTTTCTTTCTTTCTTTCTTTCTTTCTTTCTTTCTTTCTTTCTTTCTTTCTTTCTTTCTTTCTTTCTTTCTTTCTTTCTTTCTCTCTTCTTCTCTCTCTTTCTCCCTCTCCCTCTCCCTCTCCCCCCTCTCTCTCTCCCTCTCTCTCTCTTCCCCTCTCTTTTTTTTCTTTCGTGGGGGAGAGGTTGGCACAGAAGCCTTCAATACCTCTCCTTCTCACCTATGAGTCTGCAGTCACCGATACCACTGCAATAGAAGCCTCCTTGCCCATAACAGCCAGTGGCAGCACAGATCATAGACATCGACCTGGTTTCAGGCGGCAGCATGGATCACGGAAGTCTTTTCAGGAGACTTAATCCAGAAAATGAAACATTCTTCACCTCAGATATCTTGTTGCTCAAAGTCTGGGTGATTGTGTGGTTGGGCAGCATCCCCGGAGACAAGACCTGCACAAGCTCCAGGCTGCTGTACGGGCATCTGCCCTGCGGGTACCTGGGCGCTACCATCATGTTTGCAGCCCTGCCCCCCCACCCGCAATGGGTCGAGCAGTGTGAGCAGCAGCAGCAGCAGCAGCAGCAGCATGGGCAACACTATCCTAGGATGCAGGCCAGTGGTGGCCCGAGCCTCCTGGAGACCTGAGGACCAGCTCTATTCAGCAATGACCTGCTCCACCCCACGCATGTCACCGCGGCCACCTTGTCTCTAGTTCCGCTTCTCTCCACCACACATGCTGCTCCATTCTGCCATCTTTTGTTCCCCTCCAAGTTTAGGAAGTCTTATTAAAGTGGAAGTAAGTTGTAATGGAGAAATTCAGAGAGGATGGGAGGGCCGGAGAGATGATGGCTCAGCAGTTAAGAGCTCGGGCTGCTCTTGTAGAGGGCCAGGTTCGATTCCAAGCACTCACAAGTTGGCTCACAATGTTCTCTAACTGCAGTTCCAGGGTCTCCGACACCCTCTTCTGGCCTCTGCAGGTAGTGCACAGACATACACGCAGGCATCCCACCCTCTACCATGTAATGGAGATAGGAAATAAAGTGGTAATGATTGGGAAAGTATGCAGGTTGAACGAGATAAATAATTGAAAATGATAGGTGTAGAAAAAGATAGAACAATCATAAAATGTAATCAAGAAAGACAAAACTAAAAAATATATATAAAATGAAAATTAAAAAATAAAAATTATAAAGTGGAATCAAAATGGAATACCTTAGCAGTAGTCCATATCTCTTCCTCGCTGGGGTATGCATGTGTCATTTCTCTCTCTAAATTGTCTTTTTGGAACTATTGATGCCAGTGGGTGGACAGCTGCTTGTGTCCCTGAAGTTCAGGGACACCGCTTAGATCAGAACGGGCTCTATGTAGTGTCTCTCTCGTTGTCAAGCAAGTCAGATTAGGGTGGTTTGTACGTGGGGTACCTTCTGTCTGTCTTCCCGGCTGCTGAGTTTCTGTGTTGGAATCAGCTCACCCTTAGGAGGTTGCCAGCTACTGTCTGCCTTGTGTGCTGCCCCCTGGGAGGTGTTGTGTGAGACTCTGAGGGGCTGCCCCTGTGCCTGTATTTACCTTTACAACTGAGTGTTCTTTTTAAATTTTTTTTTATTTAATTTAATTTTATTTTATGTGCTTTGGTGTTTTGTCTGCAGTCATGTCTGCATGAAGGTGTTGGATCCCCTGGAACTGTCGTTACGGACAGTTGTGAGCTGCCATACTGAACCCGGGTCCTCTGGAAGAGCAGCCAGTGTGCTTAACCACAGAGCCATCTTTCCAGCTGAGGGTTCTTAATCTTGTGGGATTCAGGCTGCTCTCCTGCCAGTGTCCTGAAATCTTTGCCTGAGTCTATTTGTATTTGTGTCCAGTCAGCTCTCATGGGGTATTATCATGGTTTGTGGGGTATTCCCCTTTCAGTGCAGGGGGAGGATTTTTGGGTTTGAAGATGTAATTTTTCTACTCTCTCTTATAGAAGTATGTAGAGGTTTTCTCAAGATCAGCTCTTCTCTTTAGTATAATTGGTAGAGGGCAGGACCCCGGCAAGCTTCTCCTTCATGTAGCATGCAGATCTGCTATCTGAAATTTTGTTTTGGTAGAGTGTGTGTGTGTGTGTGTCCCCCTAGGGACCTTAATATCACTCTTCTAACTTTAAAGTGTGCTCTCTTCACTAACTAGAGCTTGTCTTGATCAAGCAAATATTCAGTTTTAGAAATGTTCTGGAGTTCTTTCTTGTAGGGAGTGGGTGAAGTCCTGATTGAATGTGTGTTGCTGACACTGGGGACAGCCATGCCAAGGACCCCAATGCCACAGACCCATGGAAATGGTGAAGCCTTCCCTGGGTGAAGCTCAGAGACATGGCAAAGCCTTCTTCCAGTCAAAGTAGTAGTGTTTATGAATGATTGGCCAGTGTGTGCAAAAACTATCAACCCCAGCTTTCTTCTCCTGGATGACTGCAACCTGAGACTGTTTCCCTAGCTCATAGGAAGACTCGCCAATTCCGCCTCCTCCTGCTGTACATAATAACCACACCCAGTTTCACAGTAGGTGCCCTCCATCAGAGTGAGCACAGCTCTCCTGATCCCTCTTTTCTGTACGTGTGCCCGTGGTTTCTTCAGTGTTTTTCATTTCCTCATTGCCTCATTCAGGTTTCCAGGAACAAGTCACACAGAACATTGCATTTCTTAAGGTATATGTGCTATTATTATTTTTTAAATCTGTATGGGTGTTTTACCTACAAGTGTGTCTGTGAATCATGTGTGTGAAGTGCCCACAGAGGCCAGAAGAGAGTGTTGGGTCATCTGGGACTGGAGTTACAGAGGGTTGTCAGCTGCCGTGGGTGTGCTGGGAGTCAAAGCCGGGTCCTCTGGAAGCGCAGCTGTGCTCTTAATACCCGAGCCATCTTTCCAGCGTCCCATAGTAGTATTACTGAATAGCAACCCATTTCCTCCCTATGTCTTCCTCCTCCTGAGTAATCTGTCAAGCAGATTTATTCTATATCAACAAATGGAAGGGCAGAGATCAATGATCTAATGTTTCCAGTGGTGAAACCGAGGCTCTGAGCATCCTGGGTGTGGAGGTCTCTGTGTGATAATGCCGTGTCCAGGTGTGCAGTTAAATGCTTTGTCAGAGCCAAGCTGGGTCTGTGTTTGAAGACCGCTAAAGGTTCCCCAGTTTCATGTTCTGTGTTCCTTCTCAGATAGCATGAGCACCCTTTAATCCTACTGATAGTTGGTAGGCGCAGTTTTATAACTCTGGCCAAATGTTCTTTATTGAGAATGTAAATGAAATCATAGATACTGTGAGTGCTTGGTGGTGCTTGATCACAGTCGGTCTTTGTTTCTCTCAAAAAGTAAGAGGGCCCATGGGGACTTCTTGGTCCTACCAATCCTTTTTATTATTTTAACTGCTTGGCAGTTTCTCAGTCATTTGTTTATAATTATTTACCAAGCCACATATTTATGTTTTATTGCTATATGTAATTTTTAACATCAGTGTTGAATAAAATAAATACATGTGTTTTGTTCATTAAAGTCAATGCGTTTCAAGACATGAAAGATTAATAAGGAACAAAAAAGAAAAAAAGAGCCACTCATTCTCTGCCACCCATCTAATAGTCACTGATACAAGACCTTGAAGTTTCCCAGACTTTGTTACATACATTCGGACAGACTGGGAGACAGCCAGCCAGCCAGACAGACAGACACAGAGAGGGGAACATAGACATTGACCCCTATCATCATACCACTACTCACTTGTACCTCACCTACCTCACAGACATTTTAAATTAAGAAGTTAATACCAAGCCAGGTTGGTGGCACACCCCTTGTATCCCAGCACTTGAAAGACGGAGGCAAAAAGGTCCTAAGTTCAAGGTCAGCCTGTACCTATACATAGCAATGCCCTATCTCACTTCTCCTTGTTAAGGGAAAAGACCTAAGTTAATAATGGTTCAACAGTGTTAGAGACACCACAGGCCTTATTTATATAACCTGTTTCTCCACTGACTCCCACTCAGGATTCCACACTGCATTTTCCTGTCAAGCCTCTTTAGCAGAGTGGTAAGCTTATCCCTGTTAGTTCTGCTTGCCTCTATTTTTAAAATGAATGTTCTATGAGAGAGGGCTCAGTGGTTAAGAACACTTGCTGTTCTTGCGGAGGAACTGGATTCGGCTCCCGGCATTCACAGGGTGACTCATAACCACCTGTAACTCCAGTTCCAGGGGATCTGACAATCTTTTCTGGCCCCCAAATACTCCAGGGATGTACCTGGTACCCAGACATACATGCAGACAAAAGACCCATGTATATATATATTTTTAAAGTCCCATATCCTGGAAACTCTGCTGGTCCTGAGAAAACTGGGAGATCTAGTCACCTCCCCCCTAATCTTCTGCCTGTAGCTTTCCAGTCTGTCTTCATCTTTCATGACCTTGGCAATACTGAAGTGGTCAGAATATTCCAATGTTGCCTCTGTCTGGTGCCTTTTCGTGAATAGACCATGGCTGTGGATGCTGGAACTTCCCAGAGGGGACCTGCCTTTCTTATCCCCTCACAGCAGCATGGATCACTACTCGTGAGGTTGGTTAACCTGGATCACCTGGCTGATTTCTGTGCGATCACATGACTTCTGTTTCCTTCTGTTCTCTGTTCATTGGAGCCACTATGTTCAGCCTCCATGCCAGCATGCCAGGGGACAGGAAATCAATCTTATTTGCTCTCAGGATAGGGAACTTCAAAGAATTTATGGGCATAATTAAAGTTACTCCATGCCTGATAAGTCTTTGAAAGCAGAAACCGGAAGTCAGGAAAATAGCCTTCTTTTTGCTTAAAGCTTCTCCAACTGACCATGACCAGTGTCAATAGACCCTGGCTGGAAAGATCATGACTGTGAGGGTCTAAGGATGGCCACATCTGTCTCCAGCCCTTCTGCGTTTCTTAGCCATGGTCCCTTGCAGTGGGGTGTTCTGTATGACAAATATGTTAATAAATAAAGCACTGATTGGCCGGTAGCCAGACAGGAAGTATAGGCGAGACTAACAGAGAGAAAGATTGAGGGACAGGAAGGTGGGGGAAGAGACTGCCAGTCACCGCCAGGACAAGCAGCATGTAAAGATGCTGGTAAACCACGAGCCACATGGCAAGGTATAGATTTATAAAAATGGGTTAGTTTAAGATATAAGAACAGTTAGCAAGAAGCCTGCCATGGCCATACAGTTTATAAGTAATATAAGCGTCTGAGTGATTATTTTATACGTGTGTTGTGGGACTGCGGGGCTTGGTGAGACCTGGAGAGAAGCTCTCTCCAGCAACAGTCCCTCTGCTAGGAAGATGTGTCCTTTCACTCCCGCTTCTTTATGTGAGGAAAGAGTTAGGGAGACTTGGTGTGGGGTCTAATACAATGCAATGGCGCTTAATTTGTTGCTCAAATTGTGAAAGGGCTGGCTATTGACAGGACTTTCAGATTGGCTTCTATACTCTTTTGACCCCTCTGTCCCCACCATACTCCTGCCCCCTTTGTCCTTATTTAATCTTGGTACAGCAAGGCTCCCCAAATTCCTTTCCTATTCTCCATCCTTTACTGTAGAGAATGCCCCTTTTCATCTAACGCGGGGGCTCTGGTTCCTCTGGTTGGAGAACAGTTTTAAATCAGGAGTCTAGGTCCTCATTGTCACACAGTGTTTCTAATTACAGGCCCTCTCAGTGCACAGGGCTAGAAAATATCTATGCATACTAACCCGTATACACACACACACACACACACACACACACACACACACACACACACACACACAGAGCTATATTCACTTTGGAGTTAGTCTGTTTTATATTAAAACAGGCAGGAGTTCATACCAATTTCTTTCAATCCAATCCAAACCACAGCATTTCGTCTAGCCTTCTCCTTTCTCTGACAATGAGAAACCTGGCTCGGAGTCTCTACTTGTTCTATTTAGTGATTTGTTCCATCCTAGTAAGATTATTTCTATATAATGCTGCATCTGTGTGTCTACTGAAGATCCTTGCATTCCTAGTTCTCCGTGGTTCTCTTGGAATGTGTTTTGTCTCCTCAAAAGAGTTGGGAAATGAACCCCTGAGAAAACTTATAGGTTGGCCTGGACAACCCCTCCTCCTCTTCACCAGTCCCATTCTAAATTCGTAACATTTTTTTGGACCCATTTCATTTAACAAGGGCCATCTGTGTGACCCTTGGATTGGAATTGGTGGTGTCACCAGTGAATACACAGCTGAAGGCAATGGTCTCTCTATACTCCTGAATGCATCAGTAGCCAATACCTCAGCAGCGATAGGTAAGGCCTTCGATCATGCCTGACTATTGACAGGTCCGTTCATGGGCCAACACTGCAGGCATCTGCAGCTGCTGTGAGTTTGTGGTGGCTGTGGCTGTGTCTTGCTCAGAAGATCGCATTTTGCATCTCGTCTCTTACAATCTTTTCTTCTTCTTTGATGTTACCTGATACTTGGAGATGATGATACAAATGTCCTGCTTAGTGCTAAGTGCTCATTACTTATACTCAATGTCTTGTGTAGCCAAGAGTCTCTACATTTATCACTCTTCACTGGAAAGAGAGGCTTCTCTGATTAAGGCTAAGAGTAAAATTTGTCTATAGGCACAGACATAAATATTTAGAAAGCAGATACTATGTTAATTGAGCTGAAAAATCAGTATTCAGTTCTCCTAAGCCCCATGGCTTCCCCTGCCATGGATTTTTGACAAGGTTTATGGGATCAGGCATGTATTCCCTTCTATGGAACAGGCCTCAAATCCAAACAGAGAATGATTGGCTACCCCTATAACAGTAATGCCATTATTGAGTAAGTGAACGTATCTTCCCTGGCAGGTTGGTCTACCAGCACATAAAGTTCACAGCTGGGTGTGATTATTGCTGCATTTTTTCTCACCCAGCAGCCTATGCACCACCTTCTGGAATGATGAAAAATAGGGAAGAAGTTCAGTTCCACTTGATTTCTCTTTATTACAGAACCAATGTGTGTAACTACCTTCAGAAATATGCTCTTATCACCTAGTTCTAGTGGGCAACCAAGAGCAACGGCGGGAGTATCATTGTTTTGGGGGGGGGTCTCTGAGGTTTTTCTGACCAAAAACTCATAAGGAGATACCCTAACCTTGGGACAATTACGAGAGACTGGTGATCACTGGGGAGGGCATATTGTCCAGGGAAGCATATTGGCTTTTCATATGATTTATGTCTTTGCTATGGGGCCTGGGCATCTGGAGTTAGATTTTTGGTTGTATCTTTTAATAAAAGCATGTATTTCACAAGATCTGAGTCTCAAGGCAGGAAAGTGGGCAAGGAAGCTTGAGAGAGTTCTGGGGTTGTGGAGCCAAGGATAGTAGGCCTCTTACCTGGTTGTATGATGTGGCAGCTAGAGGGACTCTCTAAGTTGGGCAGCAGGTTGGGTGGCTTGGGCAAGTTATCATCATCATCATCATCATCATCATCATCATCATCATCATTGTGAGGTCAGGCAGGTGCTCTGCATGCCTGGGGGATCCTAGGTCAGAAAGTACAGAGAGCAAGGTGAAGTTGGATCAGTTCTCTTACCAAGGACTGGCTGCATGAGCTGGGCATTGTTTGAAGAATCCTGGGCACTGTCCTGAAGTATGTGGTAGGGCCTTGAGTGGCATAGAGTGAGGGAAGGATAGAGCACTACCTAGCAGCATTGTCAGTGTGGGGTCATGATAGAGGCTGGTGGGGTCTTAGGTAGCCCACTGGGGGGAAAGGAGAGGTCCTTACCAGTTTCAAGGTCAGTATGGAATCTCAGGAAAGGTAGATATTTTTCTTGACAATCAACTTTATTTTTTTTTGTTTTTTGGTGAGGGGGTTGAGACAGGTTCTTTCTTCATATCGCTGGCTATCCTGGAACTCACTATGTAGACCAGGCTAGCCTCAAACTCATAGAGATTTGTCTGCCTCTGCTGGGATTAAAGGCATGTGCCACCATACTCGGCTTGACAGTCAACTTCCAATTCAGTTAAATATCTTCTCTTTGTGTTTTTAACGTCAATGACTTCTGGTCTAATCTTCCTCACGTCATTTCTGCTGCTTGCCTTGGGCTTATGTCGCTTTGCTGCTACTTTCAGGAAGTGGCAGCTATGAGATGTTCGGTTTTTCCCAGTATGTTTTGGATGCTACCAGTTTCCCTCAAAGCATCACTTTGGCTTCATCCTCCACAACTTTTACAGAAATAAAAGTATGTCCACATTTGTTTGAAAGGTATTTATCTAACTATATGTCATGATCTCATTTCATGTACTTTTCTAAAGTGTGAAGTCCATCTGTCTGACCTCTAGGGGCACTCCTCTCATTTTGTATTCTTTTCCCTGCTGATGCTGGGAGAGTTTCTAAGTCAAAAGAATGCACTTTTCCACAGCAGTTGGTGACCTCTCAATGCTAAATATTTTCGCTACTCTTTTGTGACATAGAAATTTCTTTCCTTTGTTCCTGTTGAATGGCTGGAACATTCAACCCATCAAATATTTCTGACAGGTTGGTGTAGGACCTTTGATCTTTCTTCATTATTCCCGATCCTGGAAAGCCATATCTACTTTGGAACATGCTTTTGTCCAAAGCACTTTTTTTTTCTGGTGCAAGTCAGGGACTTCAGACTCAAGTTCAGACACTTTAGTTGGAACTGTGGGTTAACTTCATACACAGAAGCAACTTTCAGTATGACAGGCTCACTTCTGTATCAACTCCCTGACACACACTATTTTTGTTGTGTATCTGTAGTAGTTCAAATGTAATTGGCCCCCATAATCTCATAGGCAGTGGCACTCTATTAGGAGGTATGGCTTTGTTGGAGTAGGTATGGCCTTGTTGGAGGAAGTGTGTCACTGTGGAGGTGGGCTTTGAGGTCTCCAATGCTCAAGCTACATCTGGTGTCACAGATCACTTCCTGTTGCCTAAGAGTAAAGATGTAGGACTCTTAACTCCTTCTGCAGCACCATGTCTGCCTGCATGCCACGATGAACCATGATGATAATGGACAAAACCTCTGAAAATGTAAGCCACCCCTATTAAATGTTTTCCTTTATGAGAGTTGCCATGGTCATGGTATCTCTTCACAGCAATAGTAACCCTAACTAAGACAGTATCCTATGTTCTACTCTTTTCTGTTGAGGAAGTGGTTACTGAGTTCCATTGAGACACAGACAAGGGAAACATCATCTTTTCACTGCCATGGGACGGGGGTTGCTGTTCAAATAGACCTTTCATTGGGTTATTTTTTTTTAAAAGATTTATTATGTATACAGCATGTATGACTGCAGGCCAGAAGAGGGCACCAGATCTCATTACAGATGGTTGTGAGCCACCATGTGATTGCTGGGAATTGAACTCAGGACCTCTGGAAGAGCAGTCAGTGCTCTTAACCTCTGAGCCATCTCTCCAGCCCCCATTGGGTTATTTTTATTGGATCAAGTTCTTTGGGCGGTGTATGTAATTGTAAAGGCATCATGAGAAGAGGCAACCTGTCAACTGAGACCCCAGATATGATTCAGATTCACCAGGGGGAATCACAGGGACTGAGCTTAATGAGAGAAGGCAACATGAGCCTTATAGGTTGGGAAAACTAAAGCAAGCTGGTATTCAAAGGGGATGAGAAGAACCATTAGAGAGGGAAATGCCACCAGATGTCAAATGGGGTAAGTTACTTTAGGGGTTGCCAAGGAGATAAAGCTAGCTCTAAATCCTCTGAGATGATTAAATACAGCTGAAGGAAGCTTGAGGCTGAGACCAAAGAGCATCATGTCTCATGCAGGTGAGATGACCAAGGGCCCAGCACAGGTTAAGGAACCCAGGGGATGTAGTGTCTATAGACATTGTCAATAGTAGCAGTTAGGAGCTCAGAAACATTGTGAAGGAACTGGTACATGTTGTAGCTTGAATTCTGAATTCTCTAAGGCTTCATCCACTGCCAAGGGACATTGATCAAACACCAGGATCCTTACAGTCACTAAAGCCATATCTCAAGATACTTGAGTTCCTCTCAGTTTGACACACTGGCTGAAGGCCACACTCACTACTGGAGCCTGAGATATGATTATCACAAGGAGATAACTTTCCTGAGCTTACAAACTGAATGAGACTTAAGAGGAATTGTAGACTGAAGTAGTCCCAGTGGTCACTGAGCCACTCAACATGGCACCTCAGATCTCTAAGTGAAGTCCCAACGTGGGCAATTTGTGTCTTTTCTTGGTCAAGCCACATAACATCACAAAAAGTTAATTTTATTAGCTAATTGTGTATATAATTTTTCTACATATGCTTCATAGGATGTAACGGGGTCTCTGAAATAACTCAGGAGAAGTAGGCCATAAAATCAATGCATCACGGCTTTGAATGCATGGCTTTCCTTTTGTGAGATGCAATGAGCCACAATTAGATAAAAGTGTCCTGTTGGATTTTAGTCCCTGTTGGCACTACTAATTATTATTAGTTTTTGTTGACTTGTATTCAATTGTAGAAAAGAAAGGCATCTAGTCAGTTGGTTCCAGAAAGAAACGAAGATAATGCAAAAAGAAGACTATGCAGAGGCAATTTGGGTCCAGCTGTTCTGAATTTGAAATCCTTGAGTGTGGGAACAAAAGCTTTGCAGTTACTGAAGTCTCAGATTTCAAGCCATTAGAGCAGAATGCAAGTGTGGACTTCAAACGACCAAAGAAGAGTCTATACAGGGAATTAGGATTACGCCCCGAAGTCTACAGCACTGGCTATGGCAAGTTCCCAGGGCGCAATTGTTGCTTCTTAAGTAATTCTCAGAAAGACTTGAGTTCAGGCAATTTTTTTTTCTGAAAAGAGTCAGAGCTTTTAAAGTTAAGGAAGAAAAATTGTAGTTGAAAAAGGGCAGGATGAAGAGGAATGTTAAAAATGGAAAAATCAGCCAAAGTTAAACAGCACAGTGTGATCAAAGCAGAAAACTGTTCAAAACCTTTTATGCTGTACTCCTAGGCCATCTGAATGCCAAGTCCAAGTCCAAGTAATTTTTCAAGACCATTTCATAAGATGTCCCTCCCATTTCCTTCTGTATTTGCAAAAACTTAAACCCAAATTGTGGTTTTTTACCAAATAAGGATGCTAAGGCCAGCCACTCACGTCAGATATACTAATAGACAGGCACAGGTGGCCAGTCATCTGCAGATGTCTGTCACATGAACATCTCCAGATCTGGGCCCCAGCCAGTGATGAAGGAGAACTGTCTTTGTAAGTCTCATTTTATGGTACTGCCTTGGGTCTGGCTAGACTTGGTAAGGTGCTGGTCAAAGTGGCTTTTCCAGAAGGTGTGATGGCCAATACTTGGCAATTGTGGTAGTTTGAATGAAAATGATGCCCATAGGCTCATAGGACCAGCACTATTATGAGGTGTGTTGTTGAAGTGTGTTATGAGGTGTTCCTTGTTGAAGGAAGTGTGTCACTGCGGATGGGCTTTGAGGTTTCAGATGCTCAAGCCAGGCTGATGCCCAGTGTCACTCTCTTCCTGCTGCCTGTCGATCTGGATGTAGACCTCTCAGCTACTTCTCTGGCACCATGTCTGCTTGTCTGCTGCCATGATGTATGATGACAATGGACTAAACCTCCGAAGTGTAAGCCAGCCACAGTTTTATAAGAGTTGCTGTGGTCATGGTCTTCATAGCCATAGAAACCCTAAGACAGCAATGGATTAGCAGGTCTTTTTTTTTTTTTTTCCCTAATGCATCGACTTTGGCAACCAAATCTATGACTATCACTTTCCTTATCTATAATGTAGAGTGAACTGTCAATGTGTGGTTGGTGGAAGCAGGTGTTTTCCATACTCATGCATATGCTCAATGGTGTGTGGAAGGGAACCTGTTTCAGGAAACTAGCAAGCATGCCTGAAAACATAGTTCTATTTAGTTTGCACATTCATTGAGTGAGAGAGGGCAGAAGAGAAACAGAAAGCAGGCAAATGCTTACCACATCAGGGGTGACTCAGGAGAGCTGGGCACCTGCATTTTTAAGTGTAGTCAACAGTAATGCCAAAGGTCCCCAGTAAGGGATACACACAGAATAAATGTGGGTCAGATCAGTGGTCCACACAAATCAGCTCATCCTGTATTCATTGGGGCCCTGACCATGGAAGATCTGATTCCAGGGTTGGGGGTAGGGTCAAGGAGTCTGTGTTTGTAACTGGATGCCCTGGTGTTGGTGATGTTGCTGTTCCAGACTCCATGTTCTGAGAAACCCTAGTTCTGAGGAAAAACAAGTTCAAGTGGGTGGAGTCAGAAAAACAGACACAAGAGACCATGCACTGTGAATTCAGAGTTAGATTTCGTTGAATGAAGTTCAAAACTGTTAGTAAGATTGCCCTGGTGCTTTGTGGTGAATGGTCCACAACATAGAAACAGATGCTACGGAGGAGGCTGTTGCAGTGGGACAGTGGCCCATGGCTACAGTGGACTCAGCAGTAACTGCAGAGATGGGGGATTGGTGTTACCTTTCAGTAATAGTAGTGTCAGGGTTCGCTTGCCTGTGGGAACCAGCATGTGCAGGAGAGTAGAGTTGTGGATGAAGACCCTCCATGGCAGTGGTGCTCAACCTGTGAGTCTCAACCCTTCTGTGGGGGTGTCATATATCAGATATCCTGCTTATCAGATGTTTACATTACTATTCATAACAGTAGCAAAATTATAATTATGAAGTAGGAATGAAAAAATTGTATGGTTGGGGGTCACCACAACATGAGGAACTGTTTTAAAGGGTCGCAGCATTAGGAAGGTTGAGAACCACTGCTCTATGGGGTCTGAACAACCTGCAGTTGATTGTGCAGCCAAGGACTATGTGGTACTTATGAACATCACACAGCGGACATGAAGAACTGTGTGGTAGGGACTAGAGGCAATAATCTGTATTGCTTTCCTGGCTATCCTATCTACAGATGGATAGCTAGACATCTGACGCACGATAACCCAGTGCAGCATGCCTGGGCTGGGCCCTCTCTGACACCCCAGCCTGCAGATACAGGACCCTCTAGACAGCTCTGACTGACAGGTTAGTCTTCCCCACATGATTCAAAGTCGAGGACCTTGCTCAACAAGCTTTTCGCTGAGACATCCCCTCCACATAGCAGCACACACTATCTAGAAATCACTATTATCTTGTTTGTTTTTGTTTGTGAGACAGTCTCGCTTCTTAAGCTAGGCAAGCCTTGAATTTTTTTTGTAGCCCAGGCTGGCATTGAACTTATAACCCTCCAGTCCCAGCTTCCTGAGCACTAGAATTACATGTCTGGCCTGAGAATCACTGTTTAGGTGGAGCTTCTAACAGTCACCCTTGGTGGTTACTGGAGTCAAGTTTAAATAGGATGGTATAACAAAGAGAAAATAAAAAGCATAGTCCTCCTGAAAAATCCAGCTTTCTGTCTTTGGTTCCTCTTTTGAGGTATATTACTTAATTCTTCCCTATCTTTGTTTATTTGTTTGTTTGCATTTGAAGATAGAGTTAGTACCAATGTACATCCTTTAAAAGAAGAAATGAGTCTCAGCATTGGGAAGATGTGTTTATCTAAACGTCTGTGAGGAAAGGGTCGTTCCATTTTTATTAGTCTCCATTCAGATGTTGTAAAAGCACTTGGTGAATTGCTAATTATTCTAACTGGATGGTGTGGCTAGGAGCTGGTAAGTTTTCCAGTACAGTGCAGGGCTCCCGACTTGACTGTTTTGTGTCTCACAGCTCACCCATGGCTTGTCAGACAAATTGTCTGGGCAAATTGCATTTCTGCCACAGGTAATGCATTTTTTTTTTTGGAGGGTGGACCAAGACTGTCTTGGGTTTCACATTCCTTTGCTTCAGCCAAGATGTTTCCTGAGGGTTGTGGAAGGAGGTGGTTCTAAGTGCAAAGGAAGTCTGGTATTCACGTGGTTGTGGCATTCCAGGGAGAAATCCACTAAATTAACACAAGAGCTGTGGTGGAGGGTGTGCACAATTCTTCTGGTTCAACTGCAAAAATTCTGGATGTAATTTATTCAAATCTGCAAATGATTGTAGGACTTGATTTATAAGGAAAATATAGTAGCATATGAAGCCTCATTGGATTTGGGAAATGAAGAGATCATAGAAGCTCTGTGTTCCCTGTATATTCCAGAGGGCTCATTCCTGGGTGGTAAATGCAGGAGGACCCTCAGAGAAGTATACTGCTCCAGCGACATCCTAGGATGTCAACCTGCCCTAAAGTGCCTTCTTGTGACTCTCATCTCCTCTGGCTAACTCACCCACTGTGGGGCATTGTGGATGCCTGTGCTCCATCCTCGTGATTAATCACACCCTATGACTTATGCTGTGCTCCTGGAGACAGCTATATCCAGCTCCTTCCATGCTATTTGTCATCCTTGCCTCAGCTCAGTGCATCAGGAACCAGCTCCCCATCATAACCGAGGAAACAACTCAAAGAGGTTGAAACACTTGCTCAAGGTCTATGGCCAGCAAGACACATAGGCAGCAGGCTTTGCTTCTGGTTTTCAGACTCTTCCAAGGGATGAGAAGAGAAAGGGAATAAGTATCTCTTGTCTATCTTCTCTGTTTTTCTCCATTAGAAGAATTGATCCAAAACCATGCTGTCTGGCGATCCTTGGAACCTCTCTGGAGGTTGACAGTATTGGGGAGCATGTGACCCTGAGAGGTCACTGTTTTGATTGTATCAGATTCAATGAAATGTCTGCCTACCGTTTAATAGCAATGAAGGTGCTATGTGCAGTTATGAAGCACAGAATTTCCTCTACTACCCAAATCTGGGTATCTGGGATCCCTCTTCTGGCTTCCTTCAGTTAAAATAGGATTTGTTGTTATTGCTGTTGTTTGAGACGGGGTTTCTCTGTGATAGCCTTGGCTGTACCGGAACTCACTCTGTGGACCAGGTTGGCCTCGATCTCATAGATCTGCTTGCTTCTGCCTCCCAAGTGCTGGAGTTAAAGGCATGCACCACCACTGCTTGGCTTAAAATAGCATTTTAATGATTTTAAAATAAAATTATGCATATGTGAATTTGTAGATATAAATTAGTGAAAAGAAAAGAGAAATGTATGCAGGGATGGGGAAGAGGTCACATTTATCTGGTCTCACCCAACAGCTGACATCCTTAGCCTTCCTTTCAGGCCTCAGTTTAGGGGTGTGGTCCATGTGTGGCCTGTGTGTAGGTCTTCTGGGAAGTTAAGTTCAAAGCATCTGTAATTGTTTTCATCTCATATGTACGATATGGCTAAAATAACATGCATTGCTATGTCCTTTAATCAGTTCCCTTTGATCATGAAGGTAAGTACCAATCCTCTGCCTCAGCAAGGAGAAGCAGGTTTCTCAGATGTGGCCCTGGGCCTGGTTCTAGCTGCAAGTAGTTGGTTTTTAGCATTTACAGAAATTGATAATCAACACTGAGCAAGTTTCAAGGAAATTTTCATGGTGATGACATTCCACATGCTATTTTGGTCTGGGTCACATTGGACTGTTTGACAAGAAAGGGTTTTGGCTTAACTGCTTGGAAGAGGCTGTCCCATAGTGGCCAAAGGCCAGTTAATGGATCGGTGAAGGTAAGTCTGTGCTGGGTGACACCTCTGGGCTTCAGGCAGAGAGGCCCAGCCCCGAGACTCAGAGGTGCTGAGTTCTTTGGCAATTGGGAGGAAGTGGAGAGTAAGGCAACATTATCCCTATATTTTTCCCCTAAAGAAGAATGCAGAAAAGGAAAGACCAACCACAAATTTTAATTTTCTCACTGCTTTAGGTAGATTAATTTACTTATTTTAAACTATGTACTCCTTATTTAACATTTAAGTTAAACATTTTATATATAAAAATGTATATAAACATTGTATATAAAAATGTATGTAATAATGTATAGTGGCTCACATGCACAAAGTAGGGAAATCCCCCAAGTCAGTCACCCTCTCCCCTCTGTTGAATGACTTCAAGACAAGACTTTCCTGAATCTGCTGTCCACTCCACGAAGCTCACATGACGTAGTTATAGGCATACTGTGATGGTTGTCAACTTGAGTACATCTGGAATAAGCTAAAACCCAACCACCTGGGCCCACCTATGAGGAATTTTCTTGATCAGATCATTTGAGGTGGGAAGATGATTCACCCTAAGCCTGGGCCACACCTTCTGATGGCAGCCCACTGAAAAGGACATGGAAGAAGGAAGCTTCTGCTGTTTGCCTGTTTATTCTCACTGTGTCTGGCAATTTCATCTGCTCTGTTGCCAAGGTATTCCTCGGCTGGTGTTAGAACCCAACATATACTGAGGATCGGCAGCTCTCTAGGATTTCCCTAGGACTCTAGCCCTAGATTGGGACAGCTGAGACACCCAGTCTTGTGGACAGAACATCTACTGGATTCTGTTATAATATGGCCATTGTAGGACTACCTGGACCTGTAAATCAACCTAGTGTCTCTCTCTCCCTCCCTCCCTTCCTCCCTCCCTCCCTCCCGCCCTCCCTCCCTCCCTCCCTCTCCCTCTTCTCTCTCAGTGTATGTCTGTCTGTCTCTCTGTGTCTGTCTGTCATTCTGTCTCTCTCTCTCTCTGTTCTGTTCCTTTAGAGAACCCAGACTAAGCACATATCCATATATTGGCAGACTCTTTCAGCACATGCATCTGACCCTTAGAAAGCAACCATGGCAATTCTGCATGTATCTGTATCCGAACTGTCTTACTGTCCACCCCTGCTCAGGGTGGCTTCTGTAACAGCCAGCATTCTTTCTCCATGGGGCAGTTAGACACCCAATATCAAAGTGGCAAAGGGTGGTGAGGGAGGGTTTGTTCCAAGCTTCTTTTTATTGATCTAATATTGTTCCATGTCTCCAGCTCCTCTTCCCTCCAGGCATGACCCTTTTTAGGAGAACACAGTCTGATAGTTTTATATTGACCAATTACCTTTCCAACCACCCTGACTAAAATCATATCTTGAGAATCTGAGCTTGCTTTGCCCAGCAGGGCTGCATAATGGGATGATTTAGACATGGGCGTGTTTACTGGGTGTTTTGAAGGGTCTACACTTGGCTGTACGTTGTGCATTGATCTTGAAAGGGGGCAGTCTTTTGTCTCACCCCTCGACATTGTATAAAAAGCCCTTTGGAATAAATCTCGAGGCGACTGGGTGTTGACCCAGGGCCTTTCTGAAGCTATTCTATATCTCTGTCTTTCTTATCATCTCTTTCTATATTTCTATCTATCATTTTCTCATTCCTCTCTCCTCCCCCCAAGAACCCTTTGATAGGTGGGAGCAGGTTGGAGCTGGACTCCAGCAGACACCCACACTTGAAGGGAAACAATTTAACCCATAGTACCATCCTACACCAGCGGAAGAGTCAGAGACGGGAAGGATGCTTAGCTTAGTGTGGTTGTCCCAAAATCCGTGGTTGGTGGCTGGCTAAGTGACTTAGAGAAGGAGAAATGACATTAGCTTGGTGTTTCCACAGCATGCTGCATCCATTTTTGAGTCCAAGGCAGAGGATCAGAGCTGGGGACAACAACATCTGACTGTTGGACCTACAGGTTCCTGGGTGTTCTGGGCTTGCTGAGCCTTGCCAACAGGGTCCTTGTTCTGCACAACAGCTGGCACTGGCTTCAGGCCAGCTGCTGAAATTACCCACACTCTGTAACATTGGGCAAACACATGTATTTTCTGAACCCATTTGTATGTTTTATGGCCTGGATTTCTTTTGTATATAGCAATATATTATATTCATCTTTCTAACTGGATAAATGTGAAATTAAGAGACTGAGTAGAAGAGTCAGGGTGGGGGCAAGTATTCATTGAATTTGTGTGTCTAGTTATATATACATGTGTATATGCACAAATATATACAATCTTGTAGGTCTCCTAGTTATATATCAACACACACACACACATACATACACACGCACACACACACATGTGTGCACGCACACACATAGACACACACACACACACATGCAATGTATGTATTTGTTTCTTTTATACCAGAATTTAAGAATGATTCTTCTCAAATGACGTTAACTACACAGTAATATATGCTACCTATAAAAGTAATTTAAGAATAAATTATTATTATTATTCTATAGAAAGTACAAATAATACATTTTTCACCCAAAAGTACATGAAATAATACATTTTGTGGACATCTCTGATTATGCCTCTTGGGAATATTCCTAAAAATGTAATTATGCCATAAAAAGCCTGGATACTGGATACAGCATCAGCAGATCTCAATCCAAAGCATGGACCACTCTGTGGTCCTTGAAATAATGCTACACATAGTGTCCTGGATTTACTTAATGTGAGTCTTTGTTCTTTTTCAGTCTGTGCCCTTTTGCTCAGCTAAAGAAGGATCTCATTGCGCATTTCTTGATTACAAGTGAACCCGAACTGTGCTGGCCACAGTCTGTTATTTCTCACTTGACTATGACTCTTCTGGGACATTCATCTTCCCTTTCTTTACTTTCTTTTGTTTGTTTGTAGATGTAAAAAATATGTCATCATTGTGCTCTCAGTTTCTGTGAGCTAAACATTTTAAGATTCTACTCACAGGGCGAATAAATCTTTCTTTCTGTGCCCCACTTATTTCACTTAATACCACGGCCCAATGGTCACCTTTGACAGCTGTCTCAGTGGCAGGACCTATGTGTTTTTATGGCTAAGAAGTATTTCAGTGTATATAAATGCCATCTTCTCTTTATCTAAATGTCCTCTGATGAACATTTATAAGGGTCTCACATTCTGGCTTTTATAGTGTCTTCAGGTTATGTGGAAATGGCTGTCTTTTTTATATATGTATATGAATTAAGATATTACATTGTACCCTAAAAGTTAAAAATGTATTTTACAAATGTATATAACATATAGTTTTTTCATATTTGAAAATTTTACTACTTTGGTAATATTTAGTTGATTTTACCTCATTCATAGAGTAGATAATTTGAAAGTTTTTGGTTTTTGTTATTTATTTAAAAATCATTTTATTTCTTTATTATCATCATATGTTGAACAGTAATGTGTGAGAAATGTCCTAACATTTTCATGAATTGCCCGTGCACCATAATCTCTTTGAGCTGTGTAACTGTTCACTAAATAGAGCCTCTATACCAAGAATGGGTCACTTGATGCCACTCCATTAGCTGGAAGACCCCAGGCCCATCAGCCAGACCAGGAGCTGTGAAATCAGAAAATGTAAACCCGGGGTAACATCTGGCCTGTTGTCATGGTGGACCAGATAGTGTTTGTTCAAACATAGTGAAGCAGAGGTCTTGCAAAATGTGCTGTGAGGGACAGAATACTGATCCCATTGAACAAACTGTGCAGGCCAGTTCTCAACAGAGGGCCCAATCGGGAGTATCCTGTGAGTATTTTAGGCACTGGAGGGGATGGCTTAAAAGGGTGGAGTAAGGAGGCCTGTTTTTTTTCTGAAGGGAAACTGACCAGTGGATCTGGGAGAGGGAAGGTTGCAGGGGGAACTAGGAGGAGTGGAAGGAAACCATGGTCAGAATGTATTGTATGAGAGAAGAATAAATTTAAAAAAGTGGAATTTGTGCTCTGAGGTTTGGGGTGTATAAGATTTTGTGCATATATGTGTGTGTGTGGACATATATAGCTATATAGATATGACACATAATCACATGTATCTGAAAACATATGTAGAGATACACTATGATGGCTTTATTTCTAAAAAAAATTACCCAAACAGTGAGGACTAACGGTTTTTAGACTCCTTTCAACATCTAGGTGAACACTTGGCCCCGGGGAATTTTCCACAAATGAGAGTAGAATGAATGCATGGAACCTGTGCAAGGATGATTTCACCTGGTCATGAAGTTTATATCAGATCCTAAGAGTTTATGGAGTCTGAATACAGCTCAGCGAGGCTCTTCTGGGAGCAAAGGAGAGGGTGAGGAAGCTCTGGCCATGGTGGCCTAGCCTGCAGTGTGATGTTCATGCTTCTGAGTTACTGCTTCCTATCAGTGTCCAATCATCTCAGTGACCAAAGACGCCCACACATGTCACCACCCGTGTATTCTGCCACATGTTGGAAAGATCTGTTCCTGGGTTATCTTGGCAGATAGCTTTATGCCTTTTTCTTATTGGTTTGGTTGATTAGACATGTACATGCACACATATAAACATATGTATGCACATACTCACATGCAAGGCTTGGGATCTCCATAGATCCCTTTGGTCTGACTTATGTCACAGACTGAAGTGTCGCACCAAAACGACTTTTCATTAATAATGAGTGTTCCCTTGCTTTCTCTAATAAGTCAAAAGCATGAGAAAAGTTACAGTTTTGAGGACATGGAGAGATAACTCAGTGATTAAGAGCACTTGCTGGACCGTCATGTACAGGAGTTCCCATCCAAACGCCATGGCTCTACAGAGATCTCAAACCACGTGTGTGAGTGTGTATACGCATGTGTTCAGAAGAGCCTCCTCAGGTTCAGGGAGAGATACTGCCTCAAAGAAATAGGCAGAGAGTGATAGAGGAGGACCCCAGTGTCATCTTCTGGCCTCTGTGTGCTCATATGGGAGCATGTAACAACACACACACACACACACACACACACACACAAATAAATAAACAAACAAACAAACAAACAAATAAATAAATAAATAAATATAAATTAAGTAAAAATCCCTTGTTTCTGCTTTGGTAGAGTTTTACTGCCATGAAGAATAGCAACATCTCGCCAGTTTCCACTGGAAAGACTTCAAACCACCTGCTTGGGTTATAAATTAAAAAAAAAAAATTTCTTCGGTAATGAAGTTGGTTTCAAGCTGCCGAAAGGACGTGCCAAGAAAACTGTCATTGCTCTGAGACTGCACCTCTCACTGCGGCATCCCCCATCATCCCTAGGAGTCAGGGTCGCGCCTGCAAGCCACGTTCTGCACCCCGTGTCCATGGCACCTGGACTCCTCTCTAGGGCTGCTCACACAGGGGCCAGGCCTGCGTCCTCCCAGGCAGCCATGGGGGTTACCATGACAGCTCCTCCATCTGGGTGTGTTCCATCTGCGTCTACAAATGCCTGGGCAGGATCTTCCATGTGAGCTTGGCGCATAGTCACTGTTTCTGTTTCCAGCTTCATTAGCAATGACATTTCCATATCCCAATGCACAGCACAGCAAAGGAGATCACCACGGTAACCGAAATAGATTTGGGAAAATATTCATGAACTCGCACTGACTTTAAATAACAATGGGTCTGAGACGACACAGGGGCCTAGGAGCCATCATCTCCGTAGAGGACCATAGATCTGAGTCGTAAATGTCTCAAGCCAGTTCAGACCCTTAAACTGGGAATGACATGGAGAGCGGAGGCCACCCTAAAGGTCTCTCTGAAGACAGCCTCTCCAGTTTTCCTTCTCTAAATCACACTGCAGCATTGCCCCTGGAGCAAGTGCCAGGAAGCCCCTTGGATGAGCTGATCACATGGATCTTGTTGAGGAAATGCGTTCAGGTCATGCCGACAGGCAGAGGTCAGCCCTGTAAAGGAGCAGGAGCTCGCTGCCAAGTCTCAGCCTGTAGCAGCCTGCTCAATGTAGCCACTCTCCCACTGCATGATCTACAGGTTCCTTCTCCACCAACTCTCTTTTCTGTCTTACCCAAGCAGCACCAGGCAGACATTGGCACCTTTCCTTAGGTGTTCTTTCCCCTAAGGGCAGTGTCAAGTATATAGAGGCCCAGCTACCCTGAGAAGCAGCAGAGCCATAGAGGGATGCAGAATAGGGGTTCTGGCAGCCACAAGGGATATTCTGGGTATGTGGTCTCATGTAAGGGCATACTCCTGGGAGCCTAGAAGGCCACATGTGGTAATTATATAGTCATTGCTCAATTTATAACATCAATGTCATTGCTATTTGTTAGACAGGTATCAGTGCAACATAGCCTCTGCACCTATGCACTTGGATTTCACATTTGCAGACTCAACAAGCTGCAGGTTGATAATATTTCAGTGGTAAAATAACAATTCTGTGTGTACTGGGTACACAGACTTTCTTGTCACTGTGTCTTAACCAATGCAGAGCAACAGCTGTTTCAATAGCTTTCACATTGAATTAGGTGTTTATAAGCCATCTAAAGATAATTTAAAGTACACAGGAGGATGAATGAATACTGTGCCATTTTTATATTTCTATAAGAAACTTGAGCATTTGTGGATTTGGGTAGCCTCAGGGAGCTCTGAAATTCTCCACTGAGACTATGTGCACACTCACAAACCCCATATGTATATGGGAAAAATACATTCTGTCATTTTGGAACCAGAAAGTGACTACAACTTTATCTTACTTCTAAAGAAGATTGGAGCTAGAACAGTTTGCAGATGCCATGGGCTAACTGACCAAGTGAAGCCCATACTGGTTGATGGCTAGAAAGGGGAGCACAGGGATGAGGACTTGGTGAAGTGTCAGGGTGTTACTAGTGTTGGGAGAGGAGGTGAATTTGGAGCATGGAAATGGGGAAGGAGGACAGTGCGGTGGCAGTGGGCACTGTATACACTAGAGACACTCTGGTGGGTGTTTGAAGGGCTCTTTGCAGCTGGAAGCTTGGTGAAAGAGTTTGTTGAATCATCAGTGTGGAGAATACCTGGCCTGAGGAGAATCCCCACATTAGAGTCTTCAGCTCTCATAAAGGAAGGTCCAAAGGGCACTGGTGATTGAGACTGAAGAGGGCTTGAAGGCCCCAGAAGTAGATTCAGCCTCTGCATTTGGCTCCTCAGATCCTACTAGTTGCCAGTCCATCTCCTGACAGCTTCCTGTGTTACTATCATTGAAGCTAAGTACCATGATCCTTGTAAGATCAACTATGTTTTTCATTAAAGAAAGAAAGAAAAGGCTCTAGGCTTACTTCCTCCTCATACTTTGATATCTAGCTTAACGGACTCTCATCTTTTAAGCTTCCCATCCCTGACTTTCCTGGAAGAACTAGGATGTTATTTGTCTGCACATCTACTCATGCATTGTGCGTGTTGGTCACGGACTGCACATATAACCACATTCATGCCATGTGTGGATTCTTGTTTCTAATTAAGAACACACTTTATTTTGTGAATAGCAATACAGTTTTCATATTAACTAACACATCAGTAGAACAACTTGACAGTTTTAAACAGAAAAAAGGAAGGAAATTTCAGGTTACAAAATCCCTCCCCCTAAAATGAAACAACCTGCTCTCCCCACTTTCTAAGTGGGTCAGGGTGACAAATGTATTTATTGACCAGCTGAGTAGTAATTTCTACTGAGATAAAAAGACTCTGTTTTAGAGAGCATTGTTTGAGACCCCTTATGTTCAAAGGGGAGGTGAAACTTTCCATCTTACCAGGAAGCTCTTCAAAACTCAGGAAGTAAACAAATCAAAGGCTTCAAGAAGTCCCTGAAGCTGACAAGATTCACTAAGCCCCTCCCTCTCCAAGCCTACATAAGCAGTAAGGACTGCTGGGAGATACTCTCAGAGCCGCTGAGCCATGAGAATAGAAAGATACCAGCTGAGCTGCCCAGAAGATACTCAGACCAACTGAGCTTCCTGGAAGAGACACTCCCCAACCTGTCAACTGCCTGCAAGTTCTGTATCAAGCTTCAGGTATGAAGACCCAGGTATCTAGCTTTCATCAGCCATCACCCATGCTGGGGTGGGTTTTTGGTGATGCAGCTGTCTTAGCTTCATTTCTTCTGTAATCTAAAGGAAGTCCTCTTGGAAGTAACCTCAGTAAACTCAACAGCTGCCTGACTTGGGCTTTGGTGGCATCCTTACTCTGGCTTGTTATCAGTTCCAGATTGTGGTATGGAGATATCTGTTCATGACTCCCTAGGAAGAGTTCATATTGAATTCCTATTGCACTGATGGTGAATGGGATGAAAAAGAAAGCCTTACTTTCACACTCATTCCCTCAAAGGACTAACAGATGCTGAGTTCTTTTGGAATACACAAATGGTTCTTGCTACTCCAATACCCAGAAAGTCGAATTCACATATCTACCCTGAACAGAGTAGCAGCCACAACAATGACAACAACAATAATGACCCACAAAACTGTGATGGAGTTGAAATGAGGGGAACAAAGCTTTACATCCTTTTACAATATGTGTTTCCTTTTTGAATTCTTCTCAATGGAAAAGAAGCTTATCTTTTTCCTGGCAATCTAGAGTTGACTGGACTCCTTTTAAATCACAATCATTGACATGTTTTATGTTCTATCTCTTTAAATTGTGTCCTTTGTTATACTAATGTATAAGTTTGTGGAGACATTAAAATCAATAGTGGAGCAAGATGATGTAGTAGGTAAAACCAGTTACCCAGCAACCTAAATTCCATCCCCCAAACCCATGTACAGGGGAAAGGAGAGAATAGAATCTACAAAGTTGTCCTCTGATCCCACCCCTCTCTCTCTCTAACACACACTAATAATATAAATAAAATTTAAAAAATTAAAATGTACTTCAAAATATAGCCAAGAAAAAATGATGAGGCATGAAATGTCCTTTTGTAGGAAGTTGGGAACTATGCTCAAGTGGGTGTGAACAAGCTCTGAGTGTCTTGCTATACTCAGGGCATGATGCTTGTGTAAGGCAATAGTTTCATGGGTAGTACAGTGACTCTGGACTCTATTTCCACCCAGCAGGAAATTTTTTATCTTTGATCATGATACCAATAGAGGACACAGTGACACATTTGGTGTTTCCCTTGTTATTAGCATGACTGGAAATTAATAGAAGTGCTTAGGCTCCCGAGTGATGCTGAATGAATGTGCTCATGTTAAATGTGTGCTTCTTATGAGAGGATGCAGAGTTGAGAAGGTCTATCACTCAAGAATCCTTGACAAAAGTGCCTATTATACCAAGTGGATGTAAGACAGCAAGGAATATATGGGCAAGGAGATTTAAGATAAGCATGTAGATCCTTTTTCCATCCCTTGAGTGTTGTCATTAGCTGTGTATGTGCCCCAGGGTGCAATTTGGAGCTTCATATCTGTGGGAGCCCACACTGACTCCAGTTTGTGGCTTGATTCCATCTTGACTCAAGGTCAGAGAGTTCAAGCTTATTTTTGCTCCTTATGGCTGGATAACAGGATGTTTGGCCAAAGGTGTGCTTACCAGATGTTTTGAGAATTAAAGATGTGTTTACTTGTTCCTTGGACCATGGCGTCTTTGAGAGGGGGAAGTCTTTTGCCACCCCCCCCTTTGGGTATAAAAAGGTTGTGAGAAATAAACTTAGGGCTGCTGAGGTATTAACTCAGAGCCCTCCCAAACCTATCCTGTGTTTCTGTCTTTTCTTTATGTCTCTGTTTTTCCTAGCTGTTTTTTTCTCAATCTTCACTCCCCTATTCAGGACTGTTTGACAGATTAGGCAGGACTGACATAAATCTCTTACTTTCCAGGGCTTTTCCAGAGCCCGTTACATTTGTCCTTGTTAACCAGGTTATACAGGAAAATTTGAAGTGTCTCTTTGAGTGATGAAGGCTTTTTCAGCTCTTGGTGAGCTTACCTTGTGGGGAGGAGCAAGGGTTCCAAAAAACCACTACAGCCCCCAAGGTTATACAGAGCCAGGGACTTTCAGGTTCTGTCTTACAAATGAGAAGAGTGAAACTCATGGACCACAGAGGTGAGTTTTAGAGAGAAGTACACTGTAGATTAACAAGCAAGAGCTTAAGAGAGAGAAGAAAGAGCTCCCAAGCAACAGGGACTGTCTTGTAGAATCAGAATTGAGACAGTGATCAAGGTGAAAACCTTGACCAGAACTGTGTGATCATGTAAATCTCATCTTCTAAGATGATTTTAAATTTTAAACATAAATGCTCATGTTGGTATTTTCAAGAAAACATCTTTTATTGAAAAGATTGGCCACCTTTATTTGTTTTCCCAAAGTGATCTTATAGCTAAAACATCTCCCCTTTGTCCTTCGCCATTATTCTGTCCTTTTATTTCGTACTGGATGGGTGACCAAGCTTACTGAGTTGGAGTTGGGACTTTTCTCATTACAACTCCAGTGTCACTAGAACCAACAAGAAGCTGAAGAAATTTAATGATTTACATGAGTTCTTACTTCCAAGACAATTTAGTACCAAGTAAATGACATAAAAATCATGTAGACATTATATACATGTTTAATTATAAAAAAGACATATTTTCAGAAACCAGTATTTTTATAGCTCTCAATTATATTCATTATTTGTCAATTTTAAGTTAAACTAACAATCTGATTATTTGTACCATAGCACTGAGAAATTATTTAACCCAAATATGTACTTAATTTTTTTATTAATTCTTTGAGTGAGAATTCATACAATGTATTTTAATCATATTTATCTCCCCTCCATGGCCCCTCCAAGATTCATCCTTATTCTATACCCATCCAAGTATGTGTCTTCTTAAAAACAAAACAAAACAAAACAAAAACCATCAAGTCCAATTTGTCTTGCCCATATACTCTTGAGTACGTGGCCTTTCACTAGAGGGTGTTAGACCTACAAGGGATGGAACCCTTAAAGAGAACCGACTCTCCCTTTTCCTGTAGCTATCAATTGCCCATCACTCCTTAGCTGGAGGTGCGGCTTTGTGTCCACCTTCCCTCTCCATGCTGGGATTGGGTCTGGCTTGAGCTTGTGTAGGTCTTGTGCATGCTGTCACAACTGCTGAGTTTACACGCGCAACTTTGCTGTCACATCCAGAAAGAACTGTTTCCCTGTGGCCATCCACTACCTCTGGCTCTTACAGTCTCTTGTCCCCTCTTCTGCAAGGATTCCTGAGCACTGGGAAGAAGAGGTACCATGCAGATGTCCATTTAGAGCTGGAAATTCCACAGTTTCCTGTTTTCTGAACCCTGACCAGCTGTGGGCTTCTGTGTTAATTACTGTCTACTGAAGGAAGAAACTTCTCTGCTGAGGGTTGAGAGATTGACTAATCTATGGATATAATGATAAGTCGTTAGAAGTTGGTCCTAATGCTGCACTACGTCCATTTAGCAAAATAATAGTAACTATATATATTGTTATTATTATAATATATTATTATATGAGCTATTATTATTTAGCAAATTAATAGTAATAGGTTCTCCCTAGGGTCTATGACCTGTCTAGCCACAGATTCTTGGCTCTAATAATAGTGCCAGATATGGGTTACATCTTATAGAGTAAGCCTTAAATCCAATCGGAGAAAGTGTTTAGTCCCTGACATTCCTGACACTGTGGCACCAGTGGACCTGTCTTGCCAGTTGTTACTGTAGCTCACAGTGTTCATAGCTGGGTAAGACACATGGCTCCTTTTCTCCTCCAGTAGCATGCATGGCACTGTCAAACACTGTGAAATCTGTGCAGTAGGAATGAATCTTCCAG
>CABHPH010133235.1:2376-22143 GCA_902168325.1 Peromyscus nudipes | reverse complement strand
GCTCAGCTCTGATGGGGAGCTGGGATAGTGGACGTGAAGAGGAGAACTGCGTTCCACAGTAGGGGCAGGGCTGGCCTTTGGGAGCCAGCTCACCCCAGAGCTCCAGCCTGGGGCTCCCGCCCTCGGGAGCTCCATCTTGCTGCCTCCCTCCCCTCAGGATCTCATTATATCCCTAAGAGAAACTGACAGCCTCAATATCTTACTTTGCAAATATAGTTTATTCCTTCAATAAAGCCGCCTGCGCAGGGGAATGTTTAAGCCCGGGTCTCCCCCGAGAGCCTCATTTGAATTTCTAAAGTCTTTAGTCGGCTCCTCCAATGGGGCAGCTGGGTAATGAAAACGCCGCAGCCGCTTTAGACGGGATTCATTTCCTGTCTGGATCTCTGCTGCCGGAGGAGCTGGACTGACCTGAGGGAGAACGCTGCCTACTCGGAGGTGGTGGCACGGGCCTGAGCACCCAGCCCACTGGGTGGAGGCTCTGGATCACGCCCACGCAGATGGGTCTGTGTGTTCCGTGTGGGGTGTGGGGAGGTAGGTAGGGGTTCAGTCTCCAACTCTGCTCGACCAGGTCTTTCCTGGTGGGCTCAGCTCAGGGACCCTCAGCCCATGAGTCCCTCCATGGGATCTCCCTGTTGGAGGGTCCCTCCATGGAGACCTCCTGGTGACCCCTCCACAGGGTCCCTATCCCGGGACCCTTTAGACAGCATTTCTCAGACCAGGATGCTTCTCTGGAGGCCAAGCCCACCAAATCCCTGGAGATGAGGTCTCCTCTCTGGCAGGACCCCCTCACTCTAGGGCAACCCCTATCCCAGGCCCCCTGGGAGTCTCTAATTAAAGGGCCGGCACGCCCCTCTGGGACTCATTAGGCCCGCTGTGCAGAGAACATTTAATCATTGCTCAGAGCATCGATTGGAAAATCAATTTCTTTGTCTCTCCGCACGAGGCGCGCTGGAGAAGTGGGGGGGAGCGCTGACCTCCTTCCGCTGCCGTGTAAAGCGCTGCACATTTAATCCGGGAACAGAAATCAATTAACCACTTACGAGGTTGGCTTTAGTTACCGAGTCGGCGGGGCCCGCGCCACAGCTCAGCCGCTGACAGTAGCGGATCTTCTCGCCAGCCCTGCTGCACGGCTCTGCCTCCCAGCATCTCTCTGGGTTCCTTCTTTCCCAGAGTGCTCTGGGTTCTCATCATTTAGGCAGATGCTCGTATAACAAGCCTCCCCAATGCCCAGTCTCCCTCTGTTACCTTCCTGTGCTCAGCTCTACCCATTCCAAGAAGTCACACGGAGATCCACACCTTACTTAGCTTTGATACCTGGATTCCATGATGTCAGAGAAGTAATTGTCAGATACCTCAGGCCCAGTTTACCCATAAAATGAGAATAACAGTAGCTGCCTCTCCAGAGTGTTCTGGAAATCCAATGAGATCATTTTGGGGAAGTGCCCACTAAGTAGCTTGAGCTCCATCCAAAGAACTTTGAACTCACAGTAGGGGGACAGTGTCCTCCCCACAGAAAGGGGTGGGTGTAGGCTGGGACCCTCGGGCCACAGCTCTCTTTCCTTCCAAGACAAGGATAGGTGGGCGCAGGGCCCCCTTCCACCCTCTCCATTTTTCCATTGTCTTTTGGGGGTCGCCTTGGAATCAACTGTGCCCCTGTCTCCTCACTCACAGCCACGACTTCCTGACTGCTCCCTCACCTGGGATTATGCCCTCCTCCCCCGAGCCCCAGAGGTACAGGCATTCCCTCGACGCCTCACGTACTCGAGTTACACACACCCAATTACACAGTTGTACACAGACTGCACGCCCCATTACACATAGTTTCACAGAGTTGTTCCTACGTTAAAATCCCAGGCATCCAATGCCCACACGCAGCTGTCCTTATTCCACCGCACATTCGGGGGACACTTGCCTGGTGTCACACACGCAGACCCACCTCGGTCCCACCACCACACAGTGCGGCACCACGAGCACCCTCCCACATGCACATCGCCACGCAGGCTGGCGCACACCCGTTCCATAATAATATTAGACATGCCATTTCTTCTGCATGACAGTTCCAGTGGAGATGCTCAGAGCTGTCACTTGGATGAAAAATAATGCATAATCCTCGTCTTCCTTCCTTCCCTTTCCTTTCTTTCTTCCCTGTTTAATGAGCTCCTAAAAATATTCCTTGCTGTCTCGCCAAGGATGTGGGCTAAGTGTGAGTCAGGTCTTTCTTCGCTCTCCCCGTCCCCCACCGCCTCCCTCAGCCCCCCGGATGGCAAGGAAGATGAAGGGTCACGGTGAGCTGCCATGCTTGGCTGAGCCCAGGCTGAGTAGAAGGGCTACCACCATGCCTTCCAAAGACCTCTGAGTCAGTACCTGTCCTCCCTTGACTGGCCCGCCTGAACTGGGGGTGAGAAGCTGGTGAGGCATGGGTGGGAGCAAGCAGAAAGGCAACAGCCCCTCGCCCCCTATCCCCCCACACACATTAGCTTCTGGCCTGTTTCACAAGACTAACCCCATCCATCATCCCCCTGCCTCAGAAGGGAAACGCCTCCATGGAGGCACCATCCCTTCCACACCTCCACCACCTGCTCCATCCTCCCAGAACTCAGAGGACAGAGAAGCGGGACAGTTAGAGCCTCTCTGAAATCCCAGTGTTTTCCAGCACCTTCCCTTGCCCTTACTGGGAAAGTCGCAACAGCCACATTTTCCTCACTTCATCCTTTAAAGCCCAGATGGACATCACCTCTTCCCTGAAGTCCTCCTGATTCACGCAGATTTTTGGACCCTCTACATGTTGGTGTACAGCGATAATGGATTTACTGAGGAGAGGCGATTGTGTGTAATGGCCAGCGGAGACCTTGTCTCTCTGAGGGACTTCATACCCTGTTTTGTTTCCTTAGTCATTCTCACCAGACACCAGCTCAAAGTTCTTACCACTGCAGGCTGGGACCCTGCCTTGTCCACCCAGCTCTGGCTGAATGACAGCTTGTGTCTCTAGAGTGACAGGACAGTGGTGGGTGAGTAGGTATGTGGAGGGAGGGAGGGATGGGGGAGAAGCTCAGGGGCCTCAGTTGGGGGCCTGACTGCTCACACAGCTTCTACCAAAATTCACTCTGATTTGGGGAATTTGAGGTCCTCTCTTGATCTCAGTTTCTCCATTTATAAAACGGGAGAGCAGGGTCAGGTAGATCTCATGCAGCCCTGACAATCCTTACTCGGTATTTCAGCATCGCATCAGAGTGGAAGCTTATAGCTCTTTAGCATGCTATCCTACTGCGGGCAGGAAGCCTCAGGTGCTGGGAAGTATGGTTCCGTTGGCCTTTCTGGACCTTCCGTCTGCCTCCTGCCTGTTCTACACTATCTTCCAGACTCCTTATTCTACTTCTGGGCTTTCCGTTCACCCTTTGTCCCCATACTGTTTTCTCTGGGGCTGCATCCTGCCCATCGGTCCCCTGGAGCCAGTTCCTTCCACCTGCTTTGCTCGCCTCCCTCCCCAGCCCACCTGCTGCTGGAGCCCCCTCCCTGTGCACCTCCCCAACTCTTCCCAGCAGCTCCAGTCCCGAAAGGTTAAGCTAATAGCAACTCCTTTCTCATCAGCTGCTCGTGTTTGCTCTACATAATTGCCGTAGAGAGGGGCTGGGTGGGGAGGGCCCTTTGAGTGGTGGCAAGTGTACAGGGCGGGGGTTGTGCAGGCTTGTCAGTGGGAAGGGGGACAAGGGACGGGGACATTTACAGAAAAGGGACGGAAGGCTGTGTGGGAGCTGAGCATATTGAATTAGACAGATGTGGTACAGTAGTCACCTGAAGAGGGAGGAATGGAGTCCAAAGAAGGGCTCAGACAGCACCAGTCCTGGGAAGAAAATACCACCATCAGTGGCTGTCAGTAGTGTTTACTAAGTATGGACTGTGAGCCAAATGCTTGGCTGGCTCTATCTCATCCGATGCTTGCACAGTCTCAGGAGGCAGATTCAGCTGTTGCACCCACGACTCCTTTTTCTTGTGCCCATTTTACAGAAGACAAAGACCCCAGGAGGAAGAGTCATTACTGAGGCCACACGTTGCTAAATAGCTGAGCCTCAGGGACTGTGAACATGTGCTACCACACCCATCTAAGACAATGGTGGCGGTGCCTCCTCCTCCTTCCCTTCTTTTTGAGACACAGTCTTACCATGTAGCCCCAGCTGGACAGGAACTCACCATAGACCAGGCTGGACTCGAATTCAGAGATCTGCCTGCTTCTGCCTTCTTAGTGCTTGGATTAAAGTCATGCACCGAGGTTGGGGATCTAGCTCAGTGGTAGAGCACTTGCCTAGCAAGCACAAGGCCCTGGGTTCGGTTCCCAGCTCTGAAAAATAAAAATAAAAAAATAAAGTCATGCACCACCATGCCCACCTACCTCCTTTTAAAGACAGGGTCTCATGCAGCGCAAGCTGCTCTCTAACTGGCTATGTAGCCAAGGATGGCCTTGAACTCCAGATCCTCCTGCTTTGGTGAGCACCACCAGGCCCAGCTGGACACTGCTGTTAGTCATGCCCTCTGCTTGGAGAAGGGGGCTTGGTGCAGGAACCTGGGAGACAATTAAGTCGAACCCACTCCATGTCCAGCGTGGCAGAAGGAAATGGGTTTGTCCAAAGTCATGCAGGAAATTGTTGTCATGACTATGTTTAGATCCATGTATGATGCTGGAGCAATTGCTCATCTTCCAGGTCTTGGTCACCTTAGGAACTTCTATGGTTGGGGTGCCCGGGTGAGGGGTAGTGAGACAAGACAAGGCACACCTCACAGGAAGGAGAGTGTGGAGCTAGTGGTATGATGTGCATGGTTGAGGAAGGGTACACCTGGAGGGGTCCACTCTCTGCCAGGAGCAGCAGTCTTGGCCTCCTTCTAGGCAGAGTACTTTTAATAATTCATCAGGGACAGAGCGGGGGACAGAGCAGCGCACACAGGTGCAATGGTGGGGGATGAATGGGGCCAGCACTGGAATGTTAGAGGTTTAGAAGCCAGTTTGTCAGCTCCTCAGTCCGGTTCAGCTATGGCTTCGAGGCTACTCAGGCCCCCACATTTTGTCCCCCAGCTCAGGCCTGGTCTCCCAGTACATCGCCCATCAGGACAACCTGCCTTTCCTCCCAAGCGAAGGTCACTCGGTGTCAGGCACTGCCTCCGTCTTTACACTTGAGGGCTCTCTGAGGCGAGGTCTGTCTCTCTTTCACAATGGGGTTCCTGGGAAGGCAATGGACCTCCCCATCAGGCTGGACACATTTATCTAAGGCACAAATGGTGCCCCGCCCTCTATCAGACTCTGCCTTCTAGCCTGTGCCCTGTGCTTTGATGGTCATGGCGGCTTTGGCATTGGCTCCATCCTGAACCATCGTCCGGATCCCAGCTCTGCCCCAGCTCCCAGCACTGAATTGGCCTGTCTCTCCCTGTCTCCTGCCTGCCTGTGGAAACCTTGAGACTTTCCTTAATTGGAGTCAGTATTGCCCAAGTCAACTCCCTTCCTTCTGCCTGCCTGGATCCTTATCACACACCATGCCAACAGCTGTTCCTTTGCCCTTTATGGCAAGTATCCTCACACCTCTAGGGGGGTATGACCATTTCTCACCTTCACACCATGAGTAAGATCTCTGTGAAAATATAAGGAGAGGCATGGTGGGAGGGGGTGACTCTGGGGCCACCTTTCCCAAGAGGGGACTTCTCAGCTTTACTTGGACAATTCCAGTTCAGGGCATTCTCTGTCAGTTGAATAGGGAAGTGATCTCTTTTTTGGAGAATGCCCAGCTCTCTGCAGAAACTGTCCCCATGGGAAGCTAGGATACCCTGTGATGTTCATGCGTGCGTGTATCTTGCCCAGGGCTGGGATGCTGCAGTCGAGAACTCCGGCTCACTGCCTATCACGGGCCCCCAAGTCCTCCCGGCTTTAGATCGTTGCATACCTGGGGATATGTCCCCAGCTGTAGCTCGTTGCATACCTGGGGATATGTCCCCCGCTGTAGCTCGTTGCATACCTGGGGATATGTCCCCACCTCCCACTAGCCCTACAGGAGGCAGCTGTGAAAGGCCAAGTGAACAGACATCTCATTGGTATTCTGAGTGGCCAAGCCATGCCATGACTTTCTCGGAGAGACCCCCATCCTCTCCCTCAGCTCCACCTTTCAAAAGTTGCCCAAGGAACATCAATAGTGGGAATCAATTCATCAATGAGCGTCTTGGCCTCATCACAACCCCCATCCTTGGGAGTCTCACTGCATTCCTAAGCACTCCATCCCCCATGCGCCACAAATTGCTTTTTTTTTTTTTTTTTTTTTTTTGGAGGCAGAGTCTTAGTATCCCAGCCTGTCTTCAAACTCCCTCTCTAGCAGAGGATGACCTTGAACTTCTGATCCTCCTGCCTCTACCTCCAGAGCACTGGGATTACAGGTGTGTGCCACCATTCCTAGCTTTTTTGTTTGTTTGTTTTTGTTTGTTTTGTTTTTCGAGACAGGGTTTCTCTGTGTAGCTTTGCGCCTTTCCTGAAACTCACTCTGTAGCCCAGGCTGGCCTCGAACTCACAGAGATCTGCCTGCCTCTACCTCCCGAGTGCTGGGATTAAAGGCATGTGCCACCACCGCCCAGCCCATTCCTGGCTTTATATGACACTGGGGACTGAACCCAGGGCTTTACGCATGCTAGTCAAGCATTCTGCCATCAGATACACCCCCAGCCCTCCACACATCACTTGTAGAACCTGGTCTTGCCATCCCCCCTGACAGACTCCAGAAGCCAAGCCCTTTCCACTCATAGGACCTTTGCCTGAGTAAAGCAAGGTGCACAGCTTGGGAGCTGATCATGGAGCAGAGCCAGGAACCTATGACATTGTTGTAGCTTGACCCTTATTAGACATCACACAACATGAGAGGAGTGCCATGCCTTAGAGATGTGGGGGACCAATCACCTTCTTTCCAGTATCTAGACCCTAACATTCAACATCTACCTCTTACCACTGACTATGCAAGACTGTCAAACCCTGATCACCCCTTAACTCATGTCACCTCCCCACGATAACGACCTATGCTCAACCAACTGTCAAATGCCTACTCAACCCTCATTACTGAACAACTACTCCAGATGGCCCAACACCAATATGTTAATACAATATCTCAATAGTGGCCTCCCAACACCAAATGCCCAGCATGCCCAGCCACCCCGACACCCAATAATGGCCTTTATTAAGAACCCCCGAAATTTGCACCTCAAATTAACCACAGGTAGTTTTTTCTTCCAGTCACAGATCTAACAAGGGCCCCCAGTCCTGACCATCATCTGGGCGTTACTGTCTGCTGGAACATTCAGACGTCTGCTGGTGACTGCTGGATTTACCTGGCTCTGACTGGAGCTAACTTGGACTTGGCCAGTCAGCCAGTAGCAGAGCTGTTGGGTCTCTAGCCTAGTCCCTCTCCATCTGACCTGGCCCTAACTTCCTTACCAGACAGCTATGAGCAGAGAACAGAGTTGACCTGGGAAGACCGTCCTCATTTTCCTGAGTTATGCTCTGAGGAAACCAGCTGTTATCCACTGGACACCTCCAGCATTCCCTCACCCCAGTCAGGATGCTAGTTGCTGAAAGTGATAGTTCATGGAGAGTTATGATTCTGGGATGGGCTGATCTCATAGGGAACACCTTAAGATCATCACTTCACCACTTACAGCTAGGCAAAGGATACAGGGCTCAAGGAAAGAAGAAAGGTTCTGGGAAGAAAACAGGATGGAGAAGAACTATAACGGCAGGGAAGAGCCAGTAGCCAGGACATGGGGAAGAAGGAAGAGGAAGCTTCTAAGAAACAGCGAGGGCAAAAGGGAGGATGAGAGATGTGGGAAGGGATGCAGTTCTCAGTGTGGCAGCCCTGTGAGCTGTCCCCATCTCTCCCGACCCCTCCTGGAACGCTTGCTCAATGGAAAGCTCCATGGAGACTTGAGCAGAGCAATAGCTCATGCTCCCCCTTCATCAAGAACTCAGAACCAGGACCATTAATTAGATGAGGGAGCAGCTGCTCTGGGCCCAGCAGCCAAGTGACAGGAAATCAGTCTGTCCCTGGAAGTGCTAGTCTGGCCCTGGCTGCAGGTTTGGGAGACTGACTGCCCTCTTCTCCTTGGGTCCTGCCCAGGGAACTGCATATACCAACTGTGATGCCCTGTCCACTGCCAACCATGGACCAGGCCCAGGAGAATCCCATATTGTGAGAAGGCACAGGCCTCTGACATGCTGTAGTCAGATCAGGTCATTGTCCCAAGCCTCAGTTTCTCTGTCAATGAGGAGTCTCAGATTCCCAAGGAGGGCAATCTCTGGGCTCCTCCTGCCTCTCACAGGTATGACCACAGGCCCCTGTAACTTGCCCAGAACCTCAACAAGACAGCTGGATAGTAATGACTTCTCCTGAGTTATTATTATTATTATTATTATTATTATTATTATTATTATTATTATATTCCTTTGAGACAGGGTTTCTCTGTGTAGCCCTGGCTGTCCTGGAACTCATTCTTAGGCCAGGCTGGCCTCAAACTCAGAGATCTTCCTATCTCTGCCTCCCAAGTGCTGGAATCAAAGGCATGCACCACCAATGCCTGCCTCGCTTCTGCCCCCTGCTTTTTTTTTTGTTTGTTTGTTACTTCTCCTGGGTTCTAACTGTACCCTAGGGACCCAGGGTGAGTCATCACTAGCCTCCTGGATAGGATCCTCACACAATACGTAGTGGGGTGGGTTTAGGACCTGGAAAGCTGCCTGGAGTCCTTTCATTCAGCTATTTCCAGGTAATGGAGCAGAAACTAAAGTGAGGGGAAAACTGTCCTCCATCACAGGAACTTCTGAATTGCAGGGGTGGAGACAAGATGTCTCTGTGGATCCTTCTAGTTGCCGGTGTCCCCAAGGCTTCAGCCACACGCTGCATTGTCGGCTGCAGGGTAAGGATGGGGGTGGAGATGGTTAGGATGTGGTTTCTGACAGCCAGATCCTTACTGTCCAGTGGAGGAGATGGGACTGTTGCCCAGGAAACCACAGGAGAGCAGCATTCTCTGAGCCTCCACATGGAGACATTTACACACACGCTCAAGCAGAAGGCAGGAGGGTGATTGCTCCAGACCAGACCCCAGGAGCTAAAGGAAGAAAGAACCCAGGAGGCTGCAGGCAACTAGGGAGGCTTTAGCAGGAAGCAGGGCTTCAGCTTTTGTCTGTGTCTTCAGGACTACACAGGACAGCACATGAAGAAAACACTCTCGGTAGAGGGTCCTCCCTGTGCAAAAGCACAGAGGGGCTAGGGCATGGGTGGGAGCCTGGGGGAACATAGCCAACCCTAGGAACCCAGAGGACCCACAGGACGTGGAAGCTGGGAAGGCAGGTCACTAGCGACCTGTGCCCTGTCAAGGCACTATGGTTGCTTTCTGATTCCCAAGCCCCAGCATATGGTAGAATCATTTGTGTGTGTCTAAGGACCTAATAGGGCAGGATATTGAAAATTTGGGTCATCTTGGGGAAGCGGGCATTCGGGATAGAGCCTTTTTCTCCTATATTTTTTCACTCCCTCTCTCAATTTGCACGTTAGATTGACTAGAACCTGCCCTCCTTCCAGAAATCTCGAGGATAGATGGAAGAGACATCCCCAAAAGGCACAGGCACCCTAGTGCCTGCCTCCTGACTTTGCCTGCCAGCCCTAGGCTGAGCCTTCCTTCCCGCTTTTCTAGTTCAAACCCAGTCTTGTCCCCGCTGGTCCCAGGGTCCCTTCCAACAGGATAGAAATCAATGAACAATTTGCTGCTATTTGTAGATCTCATTTCCCTGCCATCCCTAGCCCCAGCCAGTCCTGACCAACTTCAACCCTGCCTGCCTGCCTCAGGCAGAGGGACACTGGCACTATGCCTAGCTACAGGGAGCCCAGTGCTGGATCCCGGTGGGATGGTGGGGTAGGGTTATCCTTTACCTGGTGAATGCCTAAGAACCAAGAGGAAAGAAACACAAAGCAAAAAACCGAGTGATCAGCCAGGCAGGTGACACACGCCTTCAATCCCAGCACTTGGGAAGCAGAGGCAGGTGGATCTCTGAGTTCAAGGCCAGTCTGGTCTACAAAGCCAGTTCCAGGATAGCCAGAGCTGTTACATAGAGAAACCAGTCTTGAAAAACCAAACAGAGAGAGAGAGAGAGAGAGAGAGAGAGAGAGAGAGAGAGAGAAGAAAGGGAAAACAACAGCAGTCGGGGCTGAGGATGGAGCTCAGTTGGCAGAGTGCTTGCCCAGCATACACAAAGTCCCGGAGTCCATTCCCAGCACCACATAAACCAGGAGTGGTGGCTCATGCCCAGCACTCAGGAGGTGGAGGCAATAGGATTAGGAGTTCAAAGTCATCCATTGGTACATAGCAAGTTCAAGGCCAGCCTGGGATGGATGAGACCCTTTTTCTTTTCTTTTCTTTTTTTAATTATTTATTTTTATTTTATGTACATTGGTGTTTTGCCTGCCTGTGTGCCTGTATGATCCGGTGTCAGATCTCCTGGAACAGGAGTTATAGACAGTTGTGAGCTGCCATGTGGGTGCTGGGAATTGAACCCACGTCCTCTGGAAAAGCAGCCTGTGCTCTTAACTGCTGATTCATCTTTCCAGTCCCAATGAGACCATTTAAAAAAAGAAGATAAGAAAGAAAGGAAGGAAGAAAGAAAGAAAGAAAGAAAGAAGAGAAAGAAATGAATGTTTTTATTTATTTATTCAAATTTATAGATTTTGTTTACCTATTTACTTAGGAGTGTACCTGTGGAAGTTGGAACATAATTCGTGATGGGCGTCAATTTTCTCCTTCCAGTATGTGGAAACCAAACACAGCTCATCAGGCTTGGTGACAGCCCTTTTACCTGCCAAGCCATATGACCAGCTTTGTTTGTAGTCTGTAGTTTAAAAAAAAAAACATCCAGGATAGCCAGAAACAGTGGCACATGCTTTTACTTGGGTGGCAGAGGCAGGCAATTTCTATGAGTTTGAGGCTAGCCTGGTCTACGTAGAGAGGGCCAGGCCAGCCAGGGCCGTCCTCAAAACAAAAACAAAAACAGAATCCCTCCATGGGATTCAGACAGAGCTGCTGTGAGCATTGCTAGGAAGGTAACCGTACTGGTGGTTGCTGGTCTCCCTCCCATCTGCTGGCCACATGATTTTGCACACTCTCCATGTGCTTCTACATCCTCATCTGTGAAATGAGGACAGTGGTAGCTCCTGGGCTCACTGAGGCCTCTGTCTGGAGAATCAGCGGGTAATGCAGGCGTGGAGCTTAACTCAGATCTCCCCATAGAACAGATATGCAACTGGTAATAGCATCCAGAAGGACAAAACTCTGGGACACCACACGCTGGCCAGGTCCTCTTGAATACCCCGCAGGGCATTTGGGGGGTGAACCCAGTGTTTCTCCCCTTCTACTTCTCTGGGGGTTTCCCACCGTGCCCTAGGTGGTAGATGAGAGGGGCCTCTCTGGCGATGCACTGGGGTACTGAGGTGGCTTTAATTTTAAGGAATGGAAGGAAATTCAACTTTCATTCCTTGGGGATTCCTGACCTGCCCCACAGGACGCTGAGTGAAGAAGTTGTGAAGGACCACTAATGGAGGGGTGTCATGGAGGTACCCTAGTAAGTGACACAACAGCCCAGGGACAGCCAGGTCCTTGGGAAACAGGGAAAGCTGTAGGGAGTCCGGGGCAGTGTGAGCAGTTAGGCAGGGGAAGTGGATGTCGGGGCAGGTGGTCAAGTTTAGAGTACCCCAGACACAGTTGGGTGGGGCCCACTCCCGCCCACTCCCACACACGTACAAATATGTACACACAAGTCAGGCATAGTGGCACACCATTGTAATCCCAGAACTCAGGAAGCTGAGGCAGGAGGACCACGAGTTCAAAGCCACCCTAAGTTACACAGCGAAACTCTGTCTCTGAGTGGGAGGAGGCTAAGGGTGTAGCTCAGTGGTAGAATGCTTGCCTACCATCACATATGAGGCCCTGGCTTCAGTCCCTGGTGCCACACATGGAAGAGTGCAGGAAGTCTTTGCTTGGCATGGTAGCACAAGCCTGTTATCCCAGTACTTGGGAGATGGAGGCAGAAGGATCAGGAGTTCAAGGCCATCCTCAGCTATGTAGCTAATTTGAGGCCAGTCTGCGTTAAATGAGACTTTTAAATTAATTAATTTATTAATTCAAAACAAAACCAGGGCTGGAAGATCCAGGTTCAGTTCCCAGAGCCCACAGGGCAGCGTACAGGGTCTGTACTCTACTTTCAGGAGTTCAGATGTCCTCTTCCCAACTCTTTGGGAAATAGGGTCAAATATGGGGCACATACATATATGCAGGTCCTCACTCATAAACATAAAATAAATCACAAAACAAAACAAAACAAGCAAACAAACAAACAAAAGAAGACCACCAAAACAGAACCATACCCACGTCCTCAAAGGGGCCCCAGGTCCCAGTGCTCAGACACAGGGCACGGCAGCTTTAAGTGTGGATTTCATCTCAGCTTGCCTGGGTCTCTCTTTCAACTTTATTGAAATATAATTTACATACAGTAAACATGCATACATTTTAAGTGTTCAGTTTGAAGAATTTTGGCAAATTTATATACACATATAACCACCTCAACAATCAAGATAGAGAACATTTTCATCATTCCCAAAGGCTCCCTAGTGCCCCTTCCCAGTCAGTTGTCACCCTGCCCCCACCCCCAGGCAACCACTGATCTGCTTCCTGTCGCTGTAGATTAGATCTGTCGTTCCTAGCATTTCATATAAATGGAATTATGTAGTATGTACTCTTGGTGTCTGGCGGCTTTCCCTAAGAATGTTTATGAGGTGTGTACTTTAAAAAAAGATTTATTTTATTTATTTTTAATCTTGTATATATGTGGGAGGATACGTCCTCACATGTGTGCAGATACCCTCAGTGTCCAGGAGGGGGTGCTGTATCACATGCAACTGGAGTTACAGGAAGCTGTAAGCCACCATGAGGTTCTAGAAACTGAACCCAGGTCTTCTGCAAAAGCACTGAGTAAATGAGCACTCTTTTTTTAAATTTAAACATTTATTTATTTAATTAATTTTATTTTATGTACATTCATGTGAAGGTGTCAGATCCTCTGGAACTGGAGTTACAGACAGTTGTGAACTGACATGTGGGTACTGGGAACTGAATGCAGGCCATCTGGAAGAGCAGCCAGTGCTCTCAACCACTGAGCCAACTCTCCAGCCCCAGAGTGAGCACTCTATTTTTTAAAAAAGATTTATTAATTATGTATACTGTGTTCTGCCTGCATGTATGCCTGAACACCAGAAGAGGGCACCAGATCTCACTATAGATGATTGTGAGCCACCATGTGGGTGCTGGGAATTGAACTCAGCACCTCTGGAAAGGTAGCCAGTTCTCTTAACCTCTGAGCCATCGCTCCAGCGAGCACTCTTTTCAAAAAAAGATTTATTTATTATTTTTATTTATGTGTATGTGTGTCTGTGTATAGGTGCACATGTATGCAATACTAGCAGAGGCCAGAAGAGGGCATCAGATCCTCTGGAGCTGAAATTACAGGTGGATTATAAGACTAGGGAGATGGCTTAGTGGGTAAGAGCACTTGCAATGCAAGTGCAAGGACCTGAGTTTGAATATCCAGCATTCACATAAAATCCAAGCATGGCAACATGAGCCTGTAACTCCAGTGTTGAGGGGACAGAGACAAAGGAGTCATGTGAGCTCACTGGCTAGCCAGTCTAGATGAAATGGCAAACATCTGGTTCAGTGAGAAATCCTGTCTAAAGAAATACAGTGGAGAATGACAGAAGACACCTGACATCCCCTTCTAGCCTCTGTTTGCATGCACATGGGCACACTATGTGCATATACCGCCACCACCTCCACCACCGCCACCACCATCATCACCATCCTTAACACCACCACCATCACCATCACCACCCATGCAATTGGATTGGATTGTGGGGGCTGGAAATACAGCTCAGTTTCAGAGTGCTTGCCTAAAATGTTTAAGGTCCTGGGCATTGCAAAGAATATATATATATATATATATATATATATATAGTCTGTGTGTGAGTGTGTGTCTGTGGAGGTACATGTGCATGCAATACTAGCAGAGGCCAGAAGAGGGCATCAGATCCTCCGGAGCTGGAGTTACAGGTGGATTATGGGACTAGGGATATGGAGCATGCTCAGCCATCCACAGCCCTGAAGAAACAAAACAGCAACAATGCACAATCTGGACTGTCTTCTTACTGAGCTGTAGGAGTTTCCTGGATGCAAAGCTTCTCTGTGCTGCAGGTCCTGCGAGTCTCTTCTGGGCTGTTTCAATCTTAGTTTGCCTCCGCTGTTTAGCTCCTCCTTCTCCTGGCTCCATGTTGCAAGATACCCCTCTTTCTCTTGGTTTTGTTACTTAGTCTTTCTGACTTTTTGTTCCTCTTAAAGTGGGGATTACGGTCGGGCGGTGGCGGCGCACTCCTTTAATCCCAGCACTCGGGAGGCAGAGGCAGGCAGATCTTTGTGAGTTCGAGGCCAGCCTGGTTTACAGAGCGAGATCCAGGAAAGGCGCAAAGCTACACAGAGAAACTCTGTCTCGGAAAAAAAAAATTTTTTTTTTAAATAAAGTGGGGATTACTGCACCCGATGAATGGGTGCGTTTGACACCTCTGTTAATGTGTATAAAGTGCCTGGTGGCATGCCTGGGGTAGGTCTAGCTCTGATGGGGCAATGACTTTTGAGGGTCTCATGGGCAGCCAAGGAGCAAGACATATGATACAGTCATTTTGTCCCCATCTGCCCTAGTGGAGATTTGGGGACCACAGGTTGCTATGTCCAGGAGCTCATCATCCTGTTACCTCATTGGGAGGAGGACCATCTCTGGGACCTCACAAGCTCTGGCTATGAAGCTGTAATCATTCGTGCACAGGTACAAGCCCTCAGTCACAAAAGCTTCAGTGGCCACCCATCACCCTCCTCCTGGGGCCTCTGCAAACTCAGACGCATGAAAGTGAAACTCCCTACCCCCTCCCACCCGTCAGCAGTGCTGAGCTCACTGGCCAGCCTGTGCATAATTCAGAGGTTTGGTCTAAAATAGTTCCGTGCAGGCCTGGCCCTGAAGATTCGGGGGAGGGACAGAGACCTTCACCAGATGAAGGCCCAGCTGGGTGCCTGGTCAGGGAAGCTTCCTGAGCAGCCTGGAACACTGCCTTCCCAAGACCCATCACACCCCCAAACATTCCCTCTCTGACAACTGTCCCCATCTGGCCATGCACACCTGCTGGGACCCGGGGTCACCACATCTGTGTCTGCAGCTTCCTGATACTTCCCCGGGACCCAGGCTGAAAGAGACACTTCTCAGCTTATCTGCTGGTTCTCTTGTCTTGGCGGCACCAATCAATTGGTCGATAAGCCTACAAATATTTACAGAGCGCTTCCCAGGGCAAGGCTGGGCCCTAGGATGTTGGAGGGCACGTGGCCATGCCCAAGGACCAGGACAGTCCCAGAAAAGACAGAGAACAGATCACGGAAGAACAAGCCATAGGGGTCAAGGGTCGGGTAACAGGGAACTTCCAGCTGAAGGCAGGCCCTGAGCCCAGACTGTCTGGGAGAAGGGTCAGTTTGGGGCGATGAAGAGGCAGATGGTGAGCTGGATGAGCGACTGGAAGGTTCAGGCCATCTGGATTTTGCTAAGATTAGATAGAGCTGTGATCAGACGAGGAAGTCATGGGGTTGCTGGCCTTGAGAGCTCTTCAGCCTTTGGCAATTCAACCAAAGACATGGACTGTTTCAGAGTGGGCAGTCCCCAAGACTGTATGTCAAGCACTTTCCTTTGGAGCCATCCAAACCCTAGCACGCCCATGACCTTGAGCAAGTCACTTAGCTCTGGACCTGTCTCCTCACCCATTAATAACAAGCAAGGTGTCACGGTGCAGACCCGTGACCCAGCACTTGGGAGACGGAGACAGGAGGATTACGAGTTTGAGTCCAGCCTGGGCTACATAATAAGACCCTGTCTCAAAAACCAAGAACTAGCCAGGTGGTGGTGGCACATGCTTTTAATCCCAGCACTTGGAGTCAGAGGCAGGTGGATCTCTGTGAGTTCGAGGCCAGCCTGGTCTACAAAGTGAGTTTCAGGACAGCCAGGGCTACATAGTGAAACCCTGTCTCGAAAAACAAAACAAAACAAAAACAAAGCAAAACAAACAAACAAGCCCCCAGTCCCCAAGAACTAGAGAGATGACTTAGTGGTAGACATATTGCTAGCACATTGCGAGGCCCTGGGTTTGAGCTCTAGAACCACAAGAAAAATAAATAATAGATAAAGGAAATATATGGGTCAGGTGTGGTGTTGCATGCCTGTAAACCCAGTACTGGAGAGGTGGAGATGAGAGAGTCAGGAGTTCCAGGCAGACCTGGGTTACATGAGATCCTATCTCACTACACACACACACACACCACTCACACACACACCACTCACACACACACCACTCACACACACATCCCCCCACACACACACATCCCACACCCCACACAACACACTCACACATTCTTGTAAAAGACTTAAAATAAATGGACATGAGCTACTTAGCCTCGTGCCTGTCCCTGCGGCCTCATCTCCCAGGGGGCCTCTGCATACTGCCCGTCTGCTGATACTTGAGGTAAGGGGATCATACTGATGGAGAGAAAGCGAGAGGACTGGCCTCCTGACAGATAAGGCTTTTGAGCTGTGACATGAGATACAGAGCCTCGGCCAGAACATCCTTGGGAAGGTGCTCTGGAGGACCCAGTGATGGCAGGAGAAGTGTTCACCATGAAACACTGCGGTGAACCCCTGGGGTTTGCTTTGCTTTGCCATTTTCTTCCTGTGCTGGCTGCTCTGACTTTTTGTTTCTCTCCTCTCCAGCTCCTGACACCTTTAGGCCCCTGGCTCAGGCTCTCCGTCTCTCTTGTCTTCTAATTACATCTCCATGGCTTTCTTGCTGTCTCATACCAGCTCCCGGTTCCTTCCAGGCTCCGGGTCCATTTCCATGCCTCTTCTCCACCTTTCCTCTACTTCCTGTTGTTTGGCTCTCCCGGTGTGGAAAGACCTTCTAGGGTCTTTCCAGGGACCTTTTCTCCAGGGACCTTCCTAAAACTCTCCACTCCTTTTGGAAGTGGAGGCAGCTGAGGAACAGTGAGAGGGTCCCTGCCTGGGAGGGGCCCAGCCCTATCGATTAGAGAGGGTGGGAGACATCAGCGAATACGCTCCCAGCCTCACCAGTTGCTGCTAATATTAGCTCAGGAAGGCAGCTCACTGATGGATTAGGAGAAATTAAGAATTCAAATTCTGTAATTTGAATTGGAGGACCACTGCTTGCTGACAGCTAATACTTCTCCAGAAATTAATGAGTGAGGAGGGATGGTGGTGCGGAGTTTCTTCTTTGACAATAGACTTCCCCACCCCCATGATGAGGTATTTGAAGCTCCCATATCTAGGCAGGAACTCTCCTGAGAGGGGTGGGGTCCTGCCCATCTTACGTCATATTCTCGTGCCCTCCTGGGTCCCAGAGAGCCACGAGAACGGTCCTTCTAATTCCCAACCTGGTGTACTCGACTTGAGGAGTCACGGAGACGGAGGAGGAGCTAGGAAAGGACAGGGCTCATGCCCAGGCAGACCCCGATGAATTCAGCCCCTCCTGGCTGTGTTGGACCCTGACAAGTGTCTGACCTGGCTTTGTCTCAAGACTGTAGTCTATGCAAAAGTATGGTGGCCACCTTGTCTCTGCCTCTCCCCTCCCTCCATCCCTGCTGTCTCAATGCTCTCTACTCATCCCACAGCCTGGACACCCAGACTCTTCCAGGAAGCCCTCCCAGACTTCATCCCACGTGTCAGACCAGTGAGTGGCTTCATTTCTTTTCTAAAAATAAATTATTACTATTATTACTGTGGGGGGGGGCACGTGCACCATGTTATGCATGTGGAGGTTGGAAAACAGCCTTGTGAAGCCGGCTCTCTCCTTGTGCCTTTATGCAGGTTTCAGGGATGGCACTGATGCCGCCAGGCTTGCATGGCAAGGGACTTTACCCGCTGAGCAATCTCACTGAACTGTTTTGTTTTTTCTTTTCTCTTAGTCGTCTTCTCTTCTATGTCTCAAGAGTTCCTGACTTCTCCTGAGAAAAGTGTTTTCATGCCAGATCGTTAGTTTTTGTGACGTGGCACGGGCCTGCACCTGTCACCCAGTAGGTGCTCAACAGCCAGCAACTTCCATGCTCTTTGTGTCTGCCTTGCTGTCCCTTTGCCGTTATTTGCTGAATGTCCAGGATGTGCTTGCTGATGGATGGCAGACGCCGAGGTCTGCAGTCCCAGGTGGGACTGGTGTCCCAGTGGGGCATGGGAGACACGTTCGTTTCTTCAATGAGGGGCACCCTATTGCCCCTTCTCCATTGTGGCATCTTCTAATTACAGGGGTCACATACCAGATATCCTGCACACCAGATATTTACATCATGATTTGTACCAGTAGCAAAATTACAGTTACAAAGCAGCAATGAAATAACTTTCTGGTTGGGGGTCACCACAACACAAGGAACTATATTAAAGGGTCGCAGGTTAGGAAGGTTGAGGACCGCCGCTCTAAGCAGTTTTTACAATGTTGGCCTGGTGTTTGTCATGGGAGGGGAAAGGAGTCAGAAGGAGCCCCTAGGAAAGGCAAGTGCTTATGACGAAGGAAGAGACCAAGGTAGCTGTTCTTGAGGTTTTCCATCACGTCTCTCCACCTCTGGGGCACTGCCCTCCCACTCCAGGCTCAGGCCCAGGCCCACTTTCTGCCTGGCACCCGACTGAGCTCTGGCCTAGGATATTGTTGGCTACCAGGGCAGATGGGTTCTGCATCATAACTCAGAGTCCACAGCTCCCAGTGGAATTAGCTACTGAGGAGTTGACCCCGGAATACTCCAGGAACCAAGACACCTGGTAAACCAGCTAAAACAGCTTCATTTGTGGGAGGGACTTGGGATTGCCTGGAACCAGTTCTGCCCTTGGTAAACAAGGAAACATGCTCAGAAAGATTCACATGTCACCAGACTCCAGTCATCTGTCCAGCAAGGTAGCCCCTGGAGCAGATAGTCTCAAATCCCTCCCAAAGGCTCTGCTGGATTCTGGAAAATCAGATGTTTCCAATTCTGCTTCCTCAGTCTGGTGTTTGACGAAAACGAAAACGTTTACTTGGCGTTGGTGAGGTGGGAAGGGAGAGAGGGCTGGGGGCTGGGGCAAGAGGGCGGAGAGGCCGAAAAAGAGGTTTTCTGGGGTAGAAGCAAGGCCCCTGGGATTCTGCCCGCATCCAACCCTTTCTCTAGCTCACTTCCTTGAAAGCCCCCACCCCCACCCCAATGCCCTCTTTCCCTCTGAGGCTCACCCCCCCGGCTCGGCCACAGGAGGAGGTTTTGGGGGGAGTGAGTCCTGGAGGTATCCCATCTATGCCCTTGGAGGCTGAGGCAAGTGGCTCCTGCCTGACATCCCCAGGATGCTCCCCATCTCGAGTGGCCCCTCTGATGCAGAAATTGCCTTTTCCCAGATCCAATTAAAATGGTGTTTGGAGCAAGGTTGAAATAATCACATAATCATTTTCTCCAGTAAAGTTACTGGCTGAAGCCTGATTTGAAAGCTGAGCTGGTAATTGAATCTGAGGGGCAGTGACAGCAGAGGGCCGGGGTTGGGGACTGGTGGCTCCTGGCTGTGATTACTCTGACCACTGAGGGCTGTGTGTGTGTGTGTGTGTGTGTGTGTGT
>CABHPH010133234.1:0-69242 GCA_902168325.1 Peromyscus nudipes | reverse complement strand
TCTCTCTCTCTCTCTCTCTCTCTCTCTCTCCCTCTTCCTCTTCCTCCTCTTTGCCCCTCTCTCCACTTTCTTTCTAAAAGTTTTTGGAAATTTTATTTCATGTTTATGTTTGCCTGCATGTATATCTATGTGCTACATTCATGCATTGTCTGCAGAAGCCAGAAGAGGGTGTCAGATCCCCTGGAATTACAGTTATGAGCCACCACATGGGTCCTGGGTATTGAATTCAAGTCCTCTGGAAGAGCGACCAATGATCTTAATGGCTGGAACCATCATTCCAGCCTTCAGCCTGCTTTCTATTACCACTTATTCGGTGGTGGTACCACCAAGTGTGGGCTGGAATCTCCCACATCAATCATTAATAAAAAAAATAATGTCCCATGTATTTCTATAGACAATCTGAAGAATTGGAGGAAGATGGAGGCATCTTCTCAATTAAAGTTCACTTTTTCCCGAAAACTCTAGTTTATGTCAAGTTGATGAAAACTACCCACCACATTGTGGGGTTCTGCTATAATATGACACATTCACTTTTTCTAACTCTGGCCATGGTTGTAATCACATATATCAGTCACTTAACTTTTGGCACCTCAGTTTCCCTATCAATGACAGTTAGGTTTAGAGGACTCAATTTAATTAAGTTCATTCCTTTTTTGGTTATCCCAATAAAAGGAGCTGATGGCTCTCCCTATTCTTTTTGAGTTCATGTTTCCAATTTGATGAAAACACATTGAGTATTTTCACATGCCCTGTATGAATGTATCCTTTCCTCGTTTCTCAATGTCCTTCAGATTCATCCGCACTGATGCTTATGTTCGGGCAATGACTGAGAAGAGGATTGTCATAACAGAATTTGGCACCTGTGCTTTCCCAGACCCCTGCAAGAATATATTTTCCAGGTTAATAAAACCAAATTGCATTTTATATCAGCCCTTTTTTGTTCGTGTAGCTTAAAAGTTATTGAACTGGAAAAATCATTTACTTCTGTAGGTTTTTTTCTTACTTTCGAGGAGTGGAGGTTACTGACAATGCCCTTGTAAATATCTACCCAGTGGGAGAAGATTACTATGCCTGTACAGAGACCAACTTTATCACAAAAATTAACCCAGAGACCCTGGAGACAATTAAGCAGGTAGGAGGCTGTGCTCAGGGAATATTGCTTAAGCACATAAAATTGGGAACTGGGAATTAAAACGTTAGGATAAATTCAACAGAAAGAACATGAGGCAGATTAAGTTTCAACTTCTTGCTGGTCACCAACTGCTAGACATATAACATATGGATGGTAAAATTACTTCTTAATCTATGACATTTTAAATACTTACATAGATGGGAGGAAACCACTTAAAACAGCTAATATTCATTCAGTTATAACACAAATATTTTCTGAGACTTTTCCATGTATCAAAAACTTTTGTAAGATACAAGGAATATATCAATGAGTAATATAGCACTGTCTCTGACCTATAAGATATAAATACCAGTGTTCAAAATTATAGCTTTTAATATTGAAAACCTGCCATTGATGGTTCTAGGCAACTGTGTTGCACCAGTTTGTCCTTTGTAGACACTTTTTATCAGAAATAAAGATGTATTTTAAATGAAATAGTATTAACCAAAATATTAGAAAATGACACACTTTGCTGAAAACTTGTGCAGTCTTCATGACTATTTCTTAAAATAGACACACAGTCTCAACCAGTATGTGTTAACATATTTTGCAAGGTATTGTGCTTGTCTTTAGCAAGCTTAACCTTTAGATGGGGAAATCAAAGAGGCATCCAATAGAAGGATTCATAATGTGGTGAATCTTTTAAGAAAATGTAAACCTAAGGAAAGCAGATACAGAAATATGTCTCAAGGTACTTGTTTAGGGTGGAGAAAGAGATCAAAGTTTGAACTCTTATATACTTTCTGAATACATGTAGCTTCAGTAAATTTGGTCAAAAAACATTCTAGAATAAGGGGTTGTGTTATCAAAGATACAGAGATGGAGAAATAAGGGATATGTTTGCAGAGACTGCAAATAATCTTTTTAAACTAGACCTGTCACAGTTCTCTGTGGAAGCTTTGGGCAGGAGATGGCCCTTCACTGTAGGACTGTCCCATACACTGTAGAGGCTTGATGGTCCTGACCTTGTCTGCTAAATACCAGAAATGTTTTTGATCACTATGTAATTCAAAAATGGCACAGATATTTCAGGTAGGGGGTAATATTTAAACTGAGAACTAGTCATCTTGAAGTGTAAGTAGTTTCGAAGCGAGCCGTGGCACACTGTTGGGTAAATTTGAAAGGTTAAACAATAGGCTAGAAAATTGAAATAAACTGTTTTCCTGATGGAAAGTTACTGAAAGTCTTTGCTTAAAGAAATTATATAAGCAGTTATACTTTAAAATGTTTACTTGGAAATGGGAGTACAAAGGAGATAAGGGCTGTCTAGGAGATCAGTCATGGAATTCAGGACTATAAATAACATTAATGTAATTTTTTTCAAAGAGATAGAAGAAAGGAGTTTGGATATCCTGCCATTAGTTTACTGACAACCTCAACGTCAATACTATACCCAGTGCCCTGCTCATAGTGTACCACTGAAGCTGACAGGACCCCCAAGACTTATTTCTCATTCCACAGGTTGATCTTTGCAACTATGTCTCAGTCAATGGCGCCACTGCTCATCCACATATTGAAAGTGATGGAACTGTTTACAATATTGGCAACTGCTTTGGGAAAAATTTTTCAGTTGCCTACAACATTGTTAAGATCCCTCCACTGCAAGCAAGTGAGTCACTCAAAAATGCTAGAAATATAGGATACAGATTATAGTATCAGGATTATTATTGGGCTTGATAAGACTTGCTCTCATTCCTATCCTTCTAGATGACTAATGTCCAGAAGCAGGACAATAGACAATGATGGCTTCAAAATCCAGAAAACAAGGGGCTAAGTTCTATTCTACAATATTTCAAGATCTAGTGTATATATGTATTTAAATGTCATTTGAATTTATATTTATGAAACATTTATTGAGCACTTATTCATATACCAAGCAAAATATTGAGTTCCTCTTTGGGTAGACTGAGACATTTTGGGAGTGAGTTCATTGCCATAATTTAAGAAGTCATTTGTATTATTTTCTCATGCATGAACTTTAGTATGCATAATACTTATTGGACAGAACTGTTGATATCGCTCACCCATACTATGGTTTTAAGGAATTTTGCAATACCATGAGGGGGTTTTGCCCACACTAAAACACTAATTTACTTCTCTGGACTTAAACCTGACTTCCACTTGTTCTAAGATGTGACTCCATAGGATTCTTCCTTATGCATTTTTTTAAAATTTGCTGCTCTTAGGATTTTCCTAGGTTAGGGTATCTTCACAGTGAAGGGAAGTCAGCAGAACATGGACGGATCTGAGAAACAAGATGGGCCTCTTAAAGAAGAGCAACTTGGTGCTTCCAGGGTGGGGGCTCCCCCACCCTGGAAGAGACAGAAACTGTTTCTGACTGTAAATGACAGGCCAAAGGAAAAGAGCCTATTGAAGGGAGGATACCTGGGCTATCAGAAAAGAGAGAGAAGCCTGAGGGAAGGAGACCCCCAAGAGCTTATAAAAAGTGAACTTCTCCTGTACCCTCAATAGGAGCAATTTTGTCTTTTAAAATTAAGTTTGGGGTATTTGTTCTTTAATTTGATCTGTGGCTGGTGTATCTTTGTTTTCTTGTCAATCTATAACTTACTTCCATCCCATCAGATGCCCTCAGATCTGTAACTGTGACTTTCTGTCCAAGACCCTCAGCTGCCACTTTCTTGTCCTCTGCTACAGTTCTTTATCTGACAGTATGTCGATGGCTCCTTGCTCTCCAACTGTCACTTCACTTTCTTGAGTGAATCTTCTTTGTAAGATGTACAAATTTTTGTCTTTACCCCAAAAGGAACTTAGTGGGACCTTTAGGTAACCACCCCTTACTCAAAACCCCCTTAACAACATAAAATTCCACTAAGATAGCCCAGTGACTGAGGAGATGAAAACAAGCTCTGAAAAAAAGATCCACATCTGAAAATGTATTTTTGCTTGTATAAGCTGTTTTAAATATGATGATGATGATGATGAAGAAGATGATGATGATGATCATGATCATGATCAAAAGCCTTTAAAACCACTTTATTTCAGACAAGGAAGACCCAATAAACAAGTCAGAGATTGTTGTACAGTTCCCCTGCAGTGATCGGTTCAAGCCATCTTATGTACACAGGTAATTCAAAGAACGGCTCAAATTTAAATTTATCCTTTGTCTACATGATCAGGACAGTTTCTTGTAGAAAACTAAGTTTAAAGCTAATTATTTCATATAAGCATTGTAGATCTGAGTAACTAAATATACCTTGTATAGACCTATTTCTTTGTAACCGAGAACTGGCCCTCTCATTTACAAACCCATTTGTGTTTCTGAACAGTTTTGGTCTGACTCCAAACTATATTGTTTTTGTGGAGACTCCAGTCAAAATTAATCTTTTCAAGTTCCTTTCTTCATGGAGTCTTTGGGGAGCGAACTACATGGATTGTTTTGAGTCCAATGAAAGCATGGGGGTATGTCTGATTCATTTATTCATTTGTCAAGTTGTGATATTGAGGAAAATATTTTATTTTTTTATAAATTTATCAAAATATTTTCCTACTTTTCCAGGTTTGGCTTCATGTTGCTGACAAAAAAAGAAGAAAATACTTCAATAATAAATATAGGACCTCCCCTTTCAATCTCTTTCATCATATCAATACTTATGAAGACAATGGGTTTCTGGTTGTGGATCTCTGTTGCTGGAAAGGGTAAGAAAATATATTGGATAAATGCCCTATGTCCAGTTTCTTCTGGAAGCAAAATGCTTTAATAGAGGTGCAAGCCCTTGTTGTTTAATGTGAAAGGGGGCAAAGGGGAGTGGTATGAAATAGTAAAAAGTGTAACTAATAATGGTCAGAATTTAGAAAATCAGAAATAGACTGAACATCAGAACTACACTAAATAATAAAAACCAACTGGATCTGAACCAGACCTGAAAATAGAAGGTTCTGTGACTTGGAAAGTACCTTTAAACTGCACAAGCTCTATAAGGTGCCTTGAACCCTCCCTCCATCATTCTGAATAAGAGAAGCAGACATGCTATTCTCAGGCTAGAGAATAAATTTAAAATGCATTGATTCCTAAAGACACAGAGTGGAGACAATGAAGCAGAACAACAGTTATATAGGCTGCTGTTACTGCAACATATCTATGAGGCAGACCTCTTAATTTTCCCCTCAGTGAATAGGAGAAGGAAGTGGTTCTGAATCTAAGGCAGTCTGGGTTGTGGCCTAAATAACAACCAGACATATGTGCTTTCAAAGTCATGAATTACCTCTAAAATTGTAATTGGCCAGATGTGGTGGTGCATGCCTTAAATCCCAGCATTTAGGAGGAAGAGACAGGAAGATCTTAATTTCAAGGCCAGCCTGTGTTACATTGGACCCTGCTTCAAAACAAACAAGACAAATTATTTGTAATTGTGTTCATGCTTGATTTCTTGTTTTCACAGGTTTGAATTTGTTTATAATTACTTATATTTAGCCAATTTGCGTGAGAACTGGGAAGAAGTGAAAAGAAATGCCATGAAGGCTCCTCAGCCTGAAGTGAGGAGATATGTACTACCTTTGACAATTAACAAGGTAACTTCCTTTACAAGGATTTAACATATAAAGTGTGTTTCATCTCTCTTGGAAATTGTCATGTTTATACATATAATCTTGAAATTTCAGAACTGAGAGAAGCTTTAAAAATACTAACCAAACCTCTCATTTTACAAATGAGGAAACTGAAGCTGAAAAAAATGCTGTGATTTAGAAAAGACGATTTCCATAGAACACAGATGAGATGTAATTTTCTTGATTCTAAATCTGTGACTTTTTCAGTCACAAAATCCCCTTGAAAGCATACTTAATGACTATAGTTCCAGTGATTCCTAGAATCCTTTGTCAGTTTTATAAATATTCTAATTAATTTTAAATTGTGGAGAATGAAAGATCAGAAAGCATTCTTGTAGGGACTCAGTTCATTGACAAAGGAAATTTGGTCTTCTATAAATCTGAAAATGACCATTAGACAACAAAAATAATAATGATGTTAGGTAGTTATAAGGGAATTCAGAATGTTCCTTTAGAGGTTTGGTAACTGAAATAAATGCAGTAGGCACACTAGCAAGAGAATAGCATTCAAATTTATTAACATATAAATAAGAACCCTTAAAAATCATGAAACTCAAAGTTGAGTCTTAAATACTGTCTTGATAAGGTCAAAGAAAGTAGGGATCTGTGAACATTATAAAGGAGGAGTGATTTTCAGAAAAAAATTAATAATGTGGAGAGCAGATGGCATCTGAAATGAAGGTCTTCTGGGCTCCAGGCGTGTCTTCCTCTGTGATGTGAAAACTTTGTCTTTCCTTTGGAAACGAAAAGTTTGAAGGTAACTATGAGACTCTGCTTAAGTAGACAAGGTGACTTGGAGGGAAGCCCACTCTGAACCTGCTATTACGCATCTATGAAATACAGTAGGAATCAGTGGGTCTATACTACCATTAAGAAAGTATGCTTTTAAAGGGACTTTGTAACTGAAAGAACGACAGATCTAGAATAGAAAACATGGTTCTTATGAATGCTTGGAGGGTTGGTTTTCTGGAACCCACACAACCATCTCTTTACTTCTACATTTTGGACTCTTTCTTCAGTGTTTCAGAATAATATCAGAATCATCCAGAATTTTTAGTGAACTAGAAATACCAGTCAAAATCAAGAAATATATATATATATATATATTTCTCATGTAAACACATGAACATATAACATACTCTTTCTATCCATGTGCTCCTGCTTCGACAAAAGGAATTGAGGCAGATACACTAAGCTAAAGACTTAAATCAGAAGCAAAGGAAAGCAAACCCTGCTTAGAAGGCGATCATCTTGCCTTTAAGCATATCTTAAAATGCTTAATAAAACCAAGCTGATAAAGAATAATAGTTGGGTGAAATTGGGCTCTGTAGATAGGAAAAAGAACTTCTGCAAAGGCTAAGATCTTACAAAAAACAAGCAAACAGGACTTAACATAGATGTATAACAGAGTCCCTGGGATGCTTCATTGTGAGCAGAGAAGAGGCTGGTGCTGTGGGATGGTCTTTCTGTATGCTGTGAATATCTGTTGCTGCCATTGGTAAATAAAGAAGCTGCTCTGGCCTATGGCAAGACAGGTTATAACCAGGGAGGAAATCCAAGGAAAGATACAGGAAGGAAGGCGTAGTCAGGGGAGATGCTAAGTCCTTGGTGGGGGGGGGGCAAGATGTAATGGAACACAGGTAAAACCATGAGACACGTGGCAATTCAGAGATTAATAGAAATAAATTAATTTAAGATAAAAGAGCTAGTTAGCAGTAAGCCTGAGCCATAAATCAAACAGTTTGAAATTAATATTAAGCTTCTGACTGGTTATTTGGGTACCAGCGGGCGGGGAGAAAAGCTTCCAGTTACAAGCTGGAAAGATGGATTGGAGTGAGACTGTACAGGGGCTTTATCAGACTCTGGGTAGCATATAATTGGTAAGGGCTCACTTAGGGAGTTCAAGGGTGTGAGATGTGTATATGACATGGGTCCCTCTGGCAATGGCATGGAGAACAGATTGGGCAGTAGACAGTCTGAAGCTATAATCCCTTTTAAAATATGAATGCTCTTCTGCAATGTCAATGCTCTTTCAATCCCATTCATTCCATGCTTTAGCTGTACCTTTTATATTTTAATATTACCTGCCCTGCTACCTATCACTTCTACTATAAATTTCCTTCCATTGAACATATCACTTACTATCCTTTATTACCCTGAAAATTTCACTTTCCCTTTTCACTTGATTTATCTTTCATGGTCAATGATTATGAACATCCTTGTAGATTATCATTTATTTAACCTCTTTATCAAAAATCATACTGTAGTTCAATTAGTTATCTATCCTCTCTGTATTTGTACCTCTGAGTCTAAATTTAAGTGCTGCAAGCACACAATCATGTTAGTTTGTTCAACTTTAAATGTCTGACCACAAATCTTACTGCTTCGTTTCCTAACTTCACATATCGTTTTACTTTGCTAGTTAAATATTCCACCTCCTCTCCTCACTTTTATACCTCCTACCCCGCTTTCATGTGGAATATTGATGATGTTTTTTTCTTTATCTGAAACAAATTAACCAGAAAAGAATCACAGATTCCTGCTGCCTCATATACTACCCACCAGCACCATACCTATATCCTGAATATCTATCTTCCTAACCAGAAATCATCTTTCTCATCCTTTCAGTAGATACATCACTCTAGCAATTCTCCTCCTTCCTCTCTCCCTCTCAGATTATCCTTCACTGCTATTCTTAATGAACCATAATTAATACACATAATATCCTCACCAAGTCCTCTCAACACATTTTACCTCAACAAGCTACTACTATACCTTCCTTTTGCTGGAAGGCCCTATAACTCAGTCTTTGGCTCCCATACTATCTTTTTGTGTCCTCACTGCTTTGACATATTATTTTAATTTTAAAGTAGCCTGCATAACATCTCTCCCTGTTTCTGAATCTCATGATTCAAGATAACCACCACCTCTGCTTTTCCATTTAATATTCAGCAACAAAACCTGAATTTCTTATCTGCCCCCACCAAAAAGTGCACCAACCTATAACAATTTCACACATTCTAAGACAATAAAAAACTTGAATTGTTCAGATTAGATACCAAGGTGCTGAGCTCAATGTCTCTCTCACTTTCAAACACCATTCACCAGGAAACTGTCAACTCCATATACCCTGTCTCACTGACTCCAATGTTACCAGTTTAGTTAGAATCATTTTCTCTAGATTGGACTACTATAAAACAAACTGGTTTTGCTGAGTCCAATCTTTCACTATTACCCACATTTACAAAACAAGTACCTGACTCTACACTCAGCATAGTAACCAGAGGGATTTCTTTAAGAATAAATCATAGTGTGTTCCTTGTCTACTCAAAACTCTCTGTAGCTTCCCCTCATTTATCCACAGTGAAAGCCCAGGTCCTCACTATAACCCATGTGCCTTACACATAAACCCACTAGCTCCCACAAAGCTCTCTTAATTACCACCATGCTGATCTCTGGTGCTTCTGGAACATACTCAGCATCATTCTTCTCCAAGATTTGGGCAGTTTTTGTTTTCTTTGGAAGATTTATTTTGTTTTGTTTTGTTTCTTTTTCTTCCTGCCTGAACGCATTGCAGGTTTCCTCATCTTAAGAGTTTTGTATCAAATGCCACTTTTACAAAAAGGCCTACTCAGATCATGTGTTAAAATTTCAACCCACAAATTCTCTCACACATTGGATCCCTCTTCTATTTTTTGTTCCTAAACTTATGCTACACTGTATACCTTATTAAGTATATTTGTTAATCTCCAAATAGAACACAAGCTTCACTGCTCCTGGGAAATTCCCCTCAATACCTAGAAGAGAGTGTAAAATATGATCCAAGAGTGTTTCCCACTGTTTTCATGCAATCATTTTAAGAGCTGTATACATATGTTTGTATATCATTATATGCACATTTGAAGAGATAAATGTCTTTTTAAAAATCAGGCCTAGTAGCTGTTCTATTTGACAGTATAACTACATGTCATTTTCATGTATCCTAGCTAGAAGATAATAATTGTCTTTATCCTCGAGAAGTTGACTATTGGTGAAATTACTAAGGCCACTCCACGTAGTTAAAAGGAGATTTATTTAAAGGCGTAACTCACAAATGAAGGGATAGGTAGATGATGGGTTCTGGAAGAGACGCAGCGCAGTCCGGCGGTGTTCTCTGGAGAACTTTCCTCGGTCTACCTCTCGCGTCCAGGTCCAGGAAGCAAGAGGGCGCCGCGCATCCTGATCTCAGGTCTTCAGGCCCTCCCTTGGCCCCGCCTTGTAGGCGTGATAGTTACGGAAGCCTCATTGGGTGTTGGAACTTCCAGACCAAAGCTGGAGTGGCTACCCACTACAGTTGACATCTTGGTTGTTCTTCAGAAACTATATTTTTTTAAATCTACTTTTTCACAGCAGTCCTTCCTCAAAACCCTTAATTTTCTATGAGGACAGCTTCATCTCACTGATGAACAAATTGAGTCCCTAAGATTCTATGTGACTTCTCCATGGGTCTGGGATCCTAAGTCAGCTTCTGGCCAAGCAGGTGGTTTAAAAATGGGATGGAGGCACACCCTAGCTCTGTGCTCTTGTCATAGGGCTTCATCTGAGGCTCAATTTCCTTATATGTAAAATGGGGGAAAGATAAGACTTACCTGCTGTGAGGACTAAATGTATATGATCTATGCCAAATGCATTGCACAGTGTCTGGCATCTAAATTAAAACTGCTGATACTGTTCATTAACATTGTCGTGGTGATGTATCAGTGTTCTGTATTCAGATCAGTGGTAAAAAGAGATGTGAGAGACTATTTGGCTGCTTTTCTAGCCCCTTTGACAGTGTATGTTGGATGTGATTATGATAGTTTTATGTATGGTGTCATCACTTTCCTATTGTCTTTCCTTCATGTTCTCAGTCCCATTTTCCTTTTCACTCAGTTTGGCTTTACCATTGTATGTGTAGTATCTTTTCAGTCATTTCTGAGCTGACCTTTCCTCAATTGCTCTCTTCCTCACTCTTCTCCTGCATGAGCCATGTCACCTCTTCTAAACTTCTGAACCTTCAGAAACTTTGAATGGGTAGAAGCAGGAAGCCATCTCAATGCTTCCAGACTGTGACTCCAGCCCCACAGTCTGGCTTTCTCTGGTTTAGTTTCCAGTCTTATCAGGGTTTCAAAACTTCTGCTTCTCACTGTCACAGGTACAATCTTCTAGCCATACCTGCTTATTCACAATCCCCTAGCATGCTAACTAGCTCTATATCACCCTTACTCCCTGGACAGTCCATGTTCCTTCCTGAGTTTTAAAGTCATGTTCTCGTTTTAATCTGAAGTCAAATTTCAACTTCAGGTTGTTCTTAGGCCTTGTCTTTTTGACTCCTTAAAACAGACAGAACGTTTCCTCCACCCACTTGACATGGACACACTAACTGCCTTAAGTTCTGAGCCCACTGTAATGCCCTGTCCTACCTACCCACAAGCAAGTGCTACCTATGTTCTCCTTTGTTCTAGAGCATTACAAAAGTCCTGGATTGTAATGCTTTCATGTGTTTTCTCAAATTCTACACTCACATGCCACGTGCCCATTTCAGCCCTTCTTATAGCTGTCTCCCCAACACCTAATATAATCCATGTTCTACAGGAGATGCTCAATAAGTGCTCATGAAGTAATTAAATGACCAAGATGTTTTCAGTCATGCTAATTGCATTTGTAATAGAGAATTTGTAGACATTTGGAGAATCCCTAAATAACCTTTGCCCTCCTAGCACCTAGCATGGTACCTAGCACACAGTGTGGGAGCCTACAAAGGTTTTCTAGTGAGTTCTTAGCTTGCTTTATGCATCAGGGCTGCATTTGGGGATGACTTGACCACATGCATAATTACCAGGTGTTTGGGATGGTCTGCACTTGGCTCTGCTGGGAGGAGGTCTTTTGCTCCACCCCTTGGCATTCCTTTAAAAGCCCTTTAAGAAGGGGCTGGTGGGTTTTGACCCAGGCCCTCTGAAGGCTATCCTGTGTTTCTGTCTGTCTCTCTCCTCTATATTTCTATCTCTTATCCGTCACTCCTCAAGAGTCCATGGGGTAAATAAATGTGGGAGCTGGCCCTCCACACACAAGTAAGTAAGTTGTTAAGAAACAGATTTGCCTGATTGATTGGCCACACAGAAGAATGGGGTTTTAGGAAAGGACAGTGTCACATGCCACCTTTTCTGTAGTCTAAGACCATTATCCAGGATTTTAAGCTAATCAATATGGCTATCACGTTCAAGTAGAGGCAGACATTTAACCCTAAACAACATGTTTCCAGTGGGTTACTTATAACCTACCAATATGACATCTGAGAGATTTTCAAATCTGATACAGTAGCCAGGCTCCTATACTGCTTTTTGTTTTGTTATTACTCCCCGCATGATGACCTCTGAAAGTGGAGGCAAAATTTAAGAAGTCTGCATTTACAGATGCTTGAATTTTCTTCCCTGCTCACTGAAGTCTCTGTTATCTTCTTCCTAAGGTTGACACAGGCAGGAATTTAGTCACACTTGCCCACACAACTGCCACAGCAATTCTGTGCAGTGATGAGACCATCTGGCTGGAACCTGAGGTTCTCTTTTCAGGGCCCCGTCAAGGTAAGATAATAAAGAGAAACTATCACTGAGAAGGGAACAGATGTTCCACTTAAAGAGACTGAGTTTTCCTATGTCTGTGTTCTGTTTTGAAGCCTTTGAATTTCCTCAAATCAACTATCAGAAATATGGAGGAAAACCTTATACCTATGCGTATGGACTTGGGTTGAATCACTTTGTCCCAGACAAGGTAATGAAACACCTTACTAACACCCAATAGAACTTTGAGTCATGTACTAGTCAAATAAAGCAGCTCATCAATTAACCAATTGCTTTTTCTTGGGCACAAGCAGCTCTGTAAGCTGAATGTCAAAACTAAAGAAATCTGGATGTGGCAAGAGCCAGATTCTTACCCATCTGAACCCATCTTTGTTTCTCATCCAGAAGCCCTGGAAGAGGATGATGGTAATGAAATCAATTCATGTGTCTGAACTTCTCTTTGTGCTGAAACTCGTGTGTTTGATATTAGGAAAGGGATTGGGCTGATTATTTGCTAATTTTCAAAAGTGATTCTTAAACTGTGAATGGTACAGCACTCAAGAATTGAATTCCTTTGAAAGTGACTTTCACCTGTGGTCAGGTCTTGTTGATTGCTAATATTAAAAAACAAACAAACAACAACCACAGCAAAGCACCTTCTGTGTCATAGTGGAGCTCTGAATGGAAGGGATGAGAAAAGGATGTGACTTCAAGAATTCTAGGTATTTGCTCTTCCTGACTAAAATATATTTCTAAAAAAGCAGATAGAGTTCTAATAAGAGAAATAGAATATTCTAGCAGATCAATGAATGTGCAGCTCTGGAACTCTAGTGTTTGTTTGTTTCTTTGTTTTAATAAATCGGGGCTAAGAAAGAATTCAGAGCCTCAGCATATAATTGAAAAACTGCATTACATAGCATCAGTCTCAGTTAAGCATTAATGCTAGGAAGTGTGGAGAGCTGGATCAGTGTTTAAGAGCACTGCTCTTGTTGAAGACTGGGTTCAATTCCCAGTGTGCACGTTATGGATCGCAACCAGCTATAACTCAGGTGATCCAGCACCCTCTACTGGCCTCTATGAGTACCAGACATACAAGTCTACAGACATTCATGCAGGCAAAACACTCATACACATAAAAATAACAAAATAACTTTTAAAAATCAATGCAAGGAAGGACAGGGAAATATTATAGTCTGAATGATTAATTTATTAAAATATGGGAAACTGTAGAAGAATGAAATAAATAATTATGGGGCCATTTTCTGACATATAGTTTTTACATTCATATCACTCATTCAATGTGGAGGCCCACAAAGATTTCCTAGTGAGATCTGAACTTGCTTTACCCAGCAGAGCTGCATAAGAGGATTACTTGACCATGTGCATGGTTACCAGTGATTGGAAAGGGTCTGCACTTGGCTGTGCTGGGGGGAGGTCTTTTGCTCCACCCCTTGGCATTCCTATAAATAGCCCTTTAGAAGAGACAGAAGGGGCTGGTGGATAGGGATCCAGTCTCTCCCAAGGCTATCCTGTGTTTCTGTTTCTTTCCCCTCTATCCTTCTACCTAAATCTCTTATCCCTCTCTCCTCAAGAGTACTCTGGGGTAAAATGTGGGAGCCAGTCTCCCAACTGGCCTTCCACAATTCAAAAGTGTAAAAGGTATGTTTTCATTTTGTCTGAAAGAAGTAAACTTACATATAGATCTTGAAAATTATAACAGATTCTTCTGCTTTAAAAGTTTTAAAGTATACATTTTTACTTTATCATAACTTTTTTCTAGTAAATAGAACAAAGACTATAGTCTTATACTACAGATAAGAACACAGATCCACTAATTTAGTCAACATTGATAAGTTCGTACTTTGGTCATTGTACTAAGATACTGTGGTTCCAGCTGTAAAAGACAGAGAAGGTCAGCCCCTTCCTGGAGTGGTGCTAGCCAGAAAGAAAGACTTTAGAGCACTCCTTCAAGTGGTCATACAGACAGGTAACTGAAGAGCCAGAACAAGCTAAGTCACATGGTTTTCTATATTTGTTAATGTAATACCACCTTACTATCTATATAATCTCAATGCCAAATAATCTTAAGACCTGATTTCAAAATTTCAAAACTGCCTTAATTAACAGGTGTGGTTCTGAGCGTGGTGGTGAGCCCTGGAGCTGGACAAAAGCCTGCATACCTCCTGATTCTGAATGCCAAAGACTTGAGTGAAGTTGCCAGGGCTGAAGTGGAGACTAATATCCCTGTTACCTTCCATGGACTGTTCAAAAGATCATGAACATACTCCAGATCAGCAAAAAATGGCTTCATGGGTAAAGTTACTTGTTGCCAGGCCTGGAAACCTGAGTTCAATCTCTGGGATCCACATAGTGAAAGTACAGAACTTACTGGAAATTTTACTTTGACCTTTACACACACACACCATGACACCTACATGTCCACGTGTAATAAATAAAAGTGTTTTTAATTAAAAATTAAAATCATCAACATGTTTCTAGCAAGACATGTTTCTAATTACAAAACCAAGAAGGCCAACTAGCCCCCAATCTACAATCAAATTCTGCCTATTTTATCTTGTTGTGTATCATGATTTTAAGCTGGAGATGTACACAATTTTGCAGTGCTTTTCATAAATCACTGAGTTGAGCAAATAGTTCCTATTAAAACTTAAGTACTTATTTATATGATAATACCTTTTCTGTGAGACAGATATAAACTGAAAATAACTGCATTATTTAAAGCATTTAGTAATCAAATGAGAAAGGAATGTAGACTTTCAAAACTTCCTTTTCTATAATAAAAGTTGTTTTTAGGACGCTGCCTATATAGTTCATATTATTCTTTAACATTTAAGAAACAAAGTCTTATATACTTCATTTGTATATAGCATTGCTCGGTCAAGGAAGAGAAAGTATACTTACTGTCAAAGCAAACATTTTTCTTAGACCTGGGAATGTCATCCAGGACCACATAGTAATTAGTGTGTGTGTGTGTGTGTGTGTGTGTGTGTGTGTGTGTGTGTGTGTGTGTGTAGTTGCTAAAGAATTCTCAAGCTCATCAACTTTAACTTTCTTATTTCATATTTCCATACTATATTTTATTCAATTTAATGTAATCAATGATTATTTTTGATTTTTCAATTAGAAAACCTGTGTATAACTGACTGAGGCCTCCCATCAAATAATGTCTCAAAGATTAAATTAACTATTAAAGGCTTATGTCATTAGAGAAAGTTCATATGATAGTATGACAGTATACTAGGGTCCTCTAAAGGAACAGCATTTATAGAAGTAACCAAAGGGAATTAACACGTAAATTCAGAATAAATTAATTAAAGAAACTTCTTTTTAAGAAAAAGCTACCTACTTGAGAGACTGAGAGAACCATGACATTTCTAGAAACAAATGAATCTGTTTTAAGGAGGAAATTTTCAGTTGACTTAGTGTAACTCTGCCTGATAATGAGCAGTTATATTTAAAATAACACCTGCTGATAGGAAGGGTCTTTTTTTTTCTATTTTGAGTATCTTATGACTCACCTTAGCCAATGGGGAAAAGACAATAAAACTTCTGATGTTCAAGAGGTTATTTGATGGCTGAGCATAAACCTGTAATCGTAACACTTAGGAAGCTGAGGCAGATGGATCACAAATTCAAGTCCAACCTGGCATACATAGTGAATTTAAGGGCAGCTAGCCTATATAGGAAGACCATATATAAAATAAAAATCAAAAAAAGAAAGAGAGAGAGAGAGAGAGAGAGAGAGAGAGAGGAAGGAAGGAAGGAAGGAAGGAAGGAAGGAAGGAAGGAAGGAAGGAAGGAAGGAAGGAAGGAAGAAAGGAAGGGAGAATGTGGGTAAAGGAAGGAAGAGGTAATTGGTAACTGATAACTGTCTCCTTATAAACAATCTTGACAAAAATCTCTTATACTACATTATAAAATAGAAAATACAAACAGATATCAGAGAGAATCCATCTTCTAAGATCCTATTGCAGTATGACTCCAGTATTCCACAATTTAAGTAAGGAATGAAACACCATATTTTTTTATAGTGGCCTGACAGGAAGTGTAGTGGTTGGAATAGGAGTGGCTCCCATAGGTTCCAATATGAATGCTTGGTCATTAGGGAGTGGTGTTACTTGAGAGAGAATAGGAAGTGTGGCTTTGACAGAGTGGGTGTGGCATTTTTGGCATAAGTATGGCCTTGTTGGAGGAAGTAAGTTGCTGAGGGTGGGCTTTGGGGTTTCAGAAGCCCAAGCCAGGTTCAGTTGCTTGCGCTCTCTCTCTCTTTCTCTCTCTCTCTCTCTTTCTCTCTCTCTCTCTCTCTCTCTCTCTCTCTCTCTCTCTCTCTCTCTCTCTCTCTCTCTCTCTCTCTCTCTCTCTCTCTCTCCCTGCTACCTGTAGATCCAGATGTAGAATTCTCAGCTACCTCTTCAGCACCAAGTCTACCTGTGTGCCACCATACTTCCCTCCCGTCATGATAATAATGGGCTAAACCTCTGAAACTGTAAGCCAGCACCAATTAAATGTTTTCTAAGACTTGTTGTGGTCATGGTGTATCTTCACAGTAATAGAATATTGACTAAGACAGGAATAATCTAGACACATCCTCTGAATAATACAAAATCTATTAAAATTCGGTATTGATGGGAAATAATCTCTGAAAGCAGCCACAAAGAAAATAACACTTATGGGGTGCCTACTATGAACTAAGTTCTTTCATTCCTACACTTATGGTATAAAGATGAGACAGTGATACCTAGGTACTCTCTTAAAGAGTAATAAAGCATTGGCTAAAGTCTACATTGAAATAAAACACATTCTCCTAGAATATTTGGTTTCTGATAACACCCAAAATATTCTAATTAATTTAAATTTCATTTCAAATAAAACCACTGTCATACTACTTAGTCACCAAGTCTGAGTACAGATAAAAATGTTAGCTGCTCATTAAATCCTACAATTGATTTATGAGTCCAAACTATCCATGAATAATAGCTTCCCTGCTCCAAGTATTTTATTATGTTGGGTCTCTACAAAGTCCTGCTCATATACTCTGTGCCTTTATTTTGAAGGAAAGTTTGAAGCTCAGCAAAATTAAATAGATTGGCTAAGTTTCTACATCATACAAATGATATTTAAATCCATGACACAAAATGAGGCAGGACAAAAATAAACTAAAAGTTTTGAAAGCTGAGCACAATCCCTCCCCCTCATCCCTGACTCCCCAACACATGTAAAAACAGTAGTGGGGCAAGCCAGGGATATGGGTAGCAGTTCAGAAAAAAAGAGCAGACATTTGTAAGCAGAAAAAAAAATCAAAGTAAGAGTTATGGAGTCAATACATTTTTTAAAAATGTGTTCAATTATGTCAAAAGGTATAATAAGCCAAATGAGAGGAGGACTAATAATAGGTCCAAGAAAGAAAGTAGTAATTACAGGATAGAATGTCTGAATCTCACAGGGTTTGTAGTAGGGAAAAATGATAAGATCAAGGCAAGGACACAGAAATGCATGGCCAATGAAGAGTAGAAAAGAGAAAGTCAAGTTATCACAATGGAGGATATACAATTATTTAAATGAATTCTGAGTGTCTCTAGAATTCCATAGGTACCGTCCACACAGACACCAGTAATCTCTCTGTCTCTGTCTGTCTCTGTCTCTGTCTCTGTCTCTGTCTCTCTCTCTCTCTCTCTCTCACACACACACACACACACACACACACACACACACACACACACACAAAGAGAGAGAGAGGTGGTTTGAAAGAAAATGGTCCCCAAAGGGAGTGGCACTATTAGGAGGTGTGGCTTTGTTAGAGTAGGTGTGGCCTTGTTAGATGAAGTGTGTCACTGTGGAGGTGAACTTTAAGGACTCCTAGGCTCAAGATACTTCTAGTGAGACAGACCACTTCCTGTTGCCTGCAAGTCAAGATGTAGGACACTTGGCTGCTTCTCCAGCACCATGTCTACCTGCACGCCACCATGTCGTACCATGATGATAATGGACTAAACCTCTGAAAATGAAAGCCACACCAATTGAATACCTTTACTTTATAAGAGTTGCTGTGGTCATTTTGTCTTTTCATAGCAATAGAAACCCTAAGATTGGGAGGAAGGGAGGGAGGGAGGGAGGAAGGAGAGAGAGAGAGAGAGAGAGAGAGAGAGAGAGAGAAATGGCAGGGAAAAAATAGCCAGTCCCCATAATATAAGGGGTTCAGAAAAGAAACAACACTAATTTCAAAAGGCTTTAAAGATGTAATATTATCAGGATATAGCTAAAGAAAATAAAAACCAAAATGGAAGTGATTTTTCTTGATGATTCTCAAGTAGGGAAAATAAAAACAAAAATACAATGTCTAGATTCTTACAGAATTAGAGACTAAAGAATGAGACAGACAAGGGAGTGTGTACAGTTATAAAGGGCACTATGACATGATTTCAGGTACATACAAAGGATTGAATGGTAGTGAAGTTATGAGTATTTTGGAGAGAAATGCACTGTATCCTCTGGGTATCTTGCCAGAGCCAGCACTGTTCAACACCTGCCTCCCACTGATGGAGGTGAAGACCCCTGACAAAGGCAGGCTTCCTCTGAAGATCCAGAAACTATCATCCTTGCTGACAGTGGCTGCAGGAATTGTGCTAACCCTATGACTGGATGCTCTCTTGATCACTTTCACAACAGTCTGAAGAGAAGATAATCTTTCTGACTTCAGTGTACCAGACCTTGTTCTACACATTCTTCATTCATTATACTCAACTAACACCACAACTACTCTATGGAGTAGACTCTTCATTTCTATTGAACTTGGGTCCTTGGTTTAATGTGTCTGATGACTAGATTAGTGTAGAACAAGCTCCCTAAAATCAGTCTATTTACTCACAGAGCCAGATCTAGGTCATAACTTCTTGAGATTCTTGACTTCACTATGTACTTCTTGATTATAACATTATTAAAGCCATACCTACTTTTTCCTTTGACTGTAGCTCTATGGCTGAAAACAATGTTCCTACAGTCTCTTATGGATTGTTTCCGGGATCAAGGAATAGTTTTATAGTGTTTATAGTAGGTAAATAACTAAAACTCACATTTGTGATATACCATTTAAGATATATCACAACCAATATCATGGTATAGCATTTATTGCCAAACCACAGATGCTGAATATTCGGGGGAAACAGCTGCACGGAGAAATGTAGTCATCACAGAGCCTGGGCTCAGCTACAAGCAAGATCTGTTGTCTAGGAGTGTTTATTTAAGATCTATGCCACATTATTTACTATTCTAGAAAACAATCACAGGGATCACCTGTTGGCCAAACACAAATATGTACATTGTAGGAGGAAATTAACATAAATAAATAAATAAGTGAATGAATAAATAAATAAATGCCAAAATACAATATAAGAACAAAAGAAGTAAAGAATACAATAAATTATGGTACGGGCCAGAAATGATAAAGACAGGGGAGATCATGGACAGAATACATAATATGTGACTAAGGATCTATAGTGCCATAAATAATGACATTAACCATTTACCAAGTTCCTCCTTATTGGTTTTGCAGAAAGATTTATATCTGAATGACTGCTTAATTCTCTTGATGAGCTACAGAGGTTTCTATCATTTTTATTTTCCAATAAAGGTAACTAAGGGTCAGAAAACCTAAGCAATTTGTGAATGACAAAGCTTGCTTGGACCTATACAGTTCTAAATCTTGCGATCTTCTTAAGCTCCATAGAAGCATAAAGAACATTCTTCAGAGGAGAAAATTAAGGTTTAACAGAAAATATTATCATGATCTTTTTCTGAACTATTCATTAGGAATAAAACATCTTCCTAAGACTAATAAGGTTATTCAAAACAAGTTATTTCTAAGATTAAATAATAAAGTTATTTGATGGTATTTCATTGTTGGAACTATTTAAAAGATATTTTTAAAAAATAGCTTTGCTTTTCATTAAAAAAAATCACTCAGAGTTGTTGTTTGTAAGACTGTCTCAAAGGACATTAAATTACTCTTCAAGAGTAAAGGGACAACTTTTTTGTTTGTTGTTTATCTCTTATTGATAACATAAGCTTGGTACATGAATGACATGAAATAAATAAAGTGTTTGTTGAAGGAACTAATGCTAGAAGATTCAACTGATACCAGGTCAAAAAGAAAACACTTATTGTTAAAAAACCCTACATGCTCTTTCAAAAACAGCACACACACACACACACACACACACACACACACACCACATATGAGTGTATTTGACAACATGCAAAATAAAGACAATGATAGGCCTAGTAAATTCATGAAGATAAAGCAGAAACATAGGAAACCAAGGAGAAATTGTAGGATATTGAGAATCTGGTATTCAAATTGCTTTAAACCCATTCCTATGATGTGTTCCAAACACCAACCTTGCAAAATGAATGTAAATAGCTCAAACAAATTGACCTAGTAGTGTAGGCCTGTATTTCAGCTCTTCAAGAAGCTGGGCATAAGGATCATACAAGTTCATTACTCATCTGTTCTACAGAATGCATACAAAGTGACAACTTAGTGAGACTCTGTTAATCTCTCTTGTCAACTTGATAAAGATCTAGAATCACACGGGGAGATTGGCCTTTTTGCATGACTTGTTGTGGTTATCTAGATTAGATTAGTTGAAGTGGGTAGACCTTCCTGCCCATTGTCGGTCACATTAATTCTATGGGCTGGAATCCCTGAATGAAAAGAAAAGAGCTGAGCACAAGCATTCATCACGCTCTGCTTCCTGATTGTGGATTCAATGTGACTAAGCACCTCCTCTATTATAGCTGCCATGCCTTACCTGTCACAATGAACTATATCCTCTGGAACTTAAGCCAAAAATGAACTGTTTATTTCATAAATTGGGTTTATTGGGTATTTTGTTGCAGCAACAAGTCAATTAATATAGATAGCATAGAAAAGGTGAAAAGTGCTGAAGAAAGATAAGCAAAGCATCAAAAATAAGCCAGACTGAACTCAGACATAGCTTTATGGATACCCATTTGGGGGAGAGACATAGGACTTCATCCAAAAGTATACCAGGAAACCCTCTAGGAAAGGCTATCAGTCCTACCCTCAGGACCAGCTCAGTGCTAAAGAGCCTTAAATCCAGTTGCAAGTTTTAGTGAAACTGTGATTCTTCTAGTGGATGAATCAGCAACAAAAAATATCATTTTCTTACTCTGTAAGACTTGAATGACATTGAGAAGCATCTTATATTTTAAAACAGAACTGCTCTGTGGTTCTGAGAATGAGGACCAATGACAAGACAAGAAGACAGCTGTTTATCACCTGGCTGTTTGGGGGTGATAAACAGCCCAGGAATTCAGTAATGGAGAGAAGGAGGACATGATACCAAAATTCTGAAAAGGGAAGAATATGAGTCTCAGCTCAGGCAGTGAAGTGCAGAATCCTGATGTTAGTGGCCAAGACTTGTTCTCATCAACTTGGAATAACACCAGGTATTGATAACCCTGAGCCTGAGGTCAGCAGGTAGATCACCTTCTGGAGCCACATACCTGAACCTAAGAACTCTGAAGTATAGCCCTTTAGCATGGTATTTAGGAGCTCTTGGAAGTACAGATCTCAGGATGTAGTTGCTTTCCACACTCCTAGTGTATGTGAGTGATACATCAGTTAAAATCTTAGCTACTCCAGGGAGAACAATCTAGAGATACTCAGGAGTGTGAAAGAACCCATACAATCCACAGGCTTCAAAGCCAATAATTTATATTTAGAAATACATATGTATATACATATATGCATGTAACAGTAATTAATAAAAAAATGAAGCCACAAATTTTAAAAATAGCAAGGAGGAGTATATGGGAGGGTTTGGAAGGAAAAGGGGAAAGGAGAAATGATGTAATTATATTATAATCTCAAAAATAAAATTTAAAAAATTTAGGAGATACCAAAATTGAATTATAAAACACACACACACACACACAAGAAAGAAAGAAAGAAAGAAAGAAAGAAAGAAAGAAAGAAAGAAAGAAAGAAAGAAAGAAAAAGAAAGAAAAAAGAAAGGAAGAAAAAGAAATAGAAGCAATGTGATCAGCAAAAACTGCTGGATCACAAGAAAGAGAGAAACTAAAGTGAAGAAAGCTCTAGTGGACAATTGCCCAATACAGGCTCAAGAAGATTCCATTAGTTCAGCTGAATACCCACTGCTGAAAATAATTGAGCTGAAAGAAGTGCTATAGAGTTCAACTTTTTTATTGTCTATGATATTAACACTTTCACCAGGGACTCTTCTCACATCTTTTGTTCTCATTTATCAATACCTAAATTCTTCTCCTACTTTTGTAAGTATCCAGGTGGATGGCTAGACTGCTCTGTCTTCTCAGAATACTCCCTTTTCAGACATGTTTAATTTGTGGACTGCAGGTTTCATGTAGTCCAATATAGCTATGAATGCAGACCCAACACAAATTGTAGGCTTACTTGAAACACTGTAAGATTATGTTGCCAGTAGTCTATTGTGGAGGTATCTTTGTGGATTTCTGTGGACCTCTCTAGCACTTTGCTTCTTCCTATTCTCATGTGGTCTTCATTTATCATGGTCTCTTATTTCTTGTTCTCCCTCTCTGTTCTTGATCCAGCTGGGATCTCCCGCTCCCCTAAGCTCTCTTTCCTTCTACCCTTGCCCTTCATTACCCCTACTCATGTCCAGGTTGTTCATGTAGATCTCATCTATTTCTCTGTCATTGGGTCATCCCTGTGTCTTTCTTAGGGTCCTGTTTTCTAGGTATCCTCCCTGGAGTTGTGAGTAGCAGTCTAGTCATCTTTGTTTTACATCTAGTATCCTCCTATGAGTGAGTACATACCATGTTTGTCTTTCTGAGTCTGGGTTACCTCACTCAGGATGATTTAGAGAGAAAGCCCAAACTGACCTACTCTGGTGATCTGATGACCAAACACCCTAATTGTCGTGCTAGAAATCTCATCCAATGACTGAGGGAACCGGATGCAGAGATCCACAGCCAGGCCCCAGGTGGAGCTCCAGGAGTCCAATTGGCAAGAAAGAGGAGGGTTTGTATGAGCAAGAATTGTTGAGACCAAGATTGGAAAAAGCACAGGGACAAATAGCCAAATGAATGGAAACACATGAACTATGAACCAATAGCTGAGGAGCCCCCAACTGGATCAAGCCCTCTGGATAAGTGAGACAGTTGATTAGCTTGAACTGTTTGGGAGGCATCCAGGCAGTGGGACCGGGACCTGTCCTCAGTGCATGAGCTGGCTGTTTGGAACCTGGGGCTTATGCAGGGACACTTAGCTCAGCCTGGGAGGAGGGGATTGGCCCTGCCTCAACTGAATCTACCAGGTTGAACTCAATCCCCAGGGGAGTCTTTGCCCTGGAGGAGATGGGAATGGGGGGTGTGCTGGGGGGAAGGGGATGCAGGAATGGGGAGGACAAGGGAATCCGTGGCTGATATGTAAAATTAAATTAAATTATAGAATAAAAAAATAAATAAAAAGAAAAAGGAAATAAACATAGTCTTTGGTTTTTGAAAATAAATAAAAAAAGATTATGTTGCCATGTTTTATGGTTTTTGTAAATAAAATGTGTGTGTTGTGTCACACTGTCAAAAGGTTAGGCAGGTTCAAACCTACATAATCCCAGACAGGGTCTGGACACTTCTCTGTGAGGCATGCATCAGTCTTCATGGTCTAATCTTTCAGATTGTTAATGTGTTACTGACCCTTCCTCAAGAAGTTTACCACCTACTCACATAAATGATACATATATACCTATGAGCCAGAAAATTAAATTTCCCTAAAAAAATGCATTAAAGCATGCAGAGAAAAAGAAGTATGCTTAAGAAAGAAAAAATCTATGGCAAGGATTTCACAGTTTATTGAAGAAAAAGAAGATTTTTGGTTTGTGTCTTAATCTTTTTTGTAAGGGAACAGATAGTAAGACTGGAAAGCTAACAGCCAGAATATATTAAGTGGCTACATATCATACTATATTTTAATCACATTAAATGTAGTAGGACAGTCCCATAGGGTAGAAGAAATTGGCTCAAACCAGTTGCCAAGGCATGCACATAACATACTTCCTTGTGAACCAACCTAGAGTCTACCTGAGGGCCTGGCAACAGGTGCTGTCAGAGTTCCTGATTATGTGGAGTCTGCCTGAGGACCTAGCAACAGGCACTGTTAGAGGTCTTGATCATGCCTAGCTAATGAGGGATGACCACACAATGTCACCAGATTGGGACACAGCCTAGGTTCTGGGAGGAGGGTATATAAGGCCTTCCCTGTTATTGAATAAATGAGTTTGCTGTTTGCCTTTCATCTGACTCCCAGTGTCTGTGTCATTGACACTGCACCTTCTCACCTCCTCCCCAGAGGGAGCTGTTAGGGCCCATCAACAATTACAGACAGTATGTCATTTGATCCCTCTCCTCAGGCTTTGTTACACAGAAGAGGAAGCTGAGTGTATGAAGGATGTCTGTGACTTGTCCAAAATCAGTTGTTGATCAGGATCTTGGACCAAGGCAGTCTGTCTTTCAGTTACCACCAGCTCCTGAGCATCAACTACTATCACTGCAGTGCCCCTTCCAGTTGTCCTGACCTCTCACTCCTTCAGTTCCTGATTTTTCTTCCCTTCTCCTTTCCTTATCTTCCCCTTTTTCTGTATCACATTTTGCTGTTACTTCTACAAACCATTGGTGAGTATATCATGCTAGTTAAGAACATTGCTCCAGAGTGAGATTATAATTTATAGGATATTCTTTCAACAATTAACTATTTCTCTAATTCTGTAGACTCATATGATTAGAAAGTCACGATTTCCTTTTGAGAGCTGACTTCTACTTTTGCCTGAGTATTTAAAATTTGAATTTATTTTTACTGTTACAATTAAATTTATCCCTGGTTCAATTCTGTGTCACTGCCCTAAATCTACCATCTTCTTTTTCATTTGCTTATAATTTTACTTTTTTGAATTGCAGATTACTTAGTAAATGGCTATAAAGATCTTTACAATAGTAATTTATCTCTTCATTTCCAACAGTCATCAGAGTAAGACTGGAAATGATGCTAATGAGCATTCTTTTATTCTATATCACTGTATGGTCCTTAGACAGCTTTGTTTGCTTTGATTTGAGTAAATACTTTTTATTGGATTCACAAATTTTCCCTTCTAGTCCAGGTTTCCTCTGAGTTTTTCTTACAAATAACTTCTTTTCTTTTTATTTTTTTAATTTTTTATTTTATAATTAATTTAATTTTACATATAAGCCACAGATTCCTCTATCCTCCCTCCTCCCAACCCCCAGTCTTTCCCCCCAATCCTCCCCCCAATCCTACCTCCTCCAAGGCAAGGTCTCCTCTGGGGATTCAGCTCAACCTAGTAGATTCAGTTGAGGCAGATCCTCCCCTCCTCCCTACACCAAGGTTGAGCAAAATGTCTCAGCACAGGCCCTAGGTTCCAGAAAGCCAGTTCATGCACTAAGGACAGGTCCCGGTCCCACTGCCTGGGGGCCTCCCAAACAGTTCAAGCTAATCAACTGTCTCACTTATTCAAAGGGCCTGATCCAGTTCCATGCGGACTCCTCAGCTATTGGTTCATAGTTAATGTGATTCCACTAATTTGGCTATTTGTCCCTGTGCTTTTTCCAATCATGGTCTCAATATCTCTTGCTCATATAATCCCTCCTCTCTCTCACCGATTGGATTCCTGGAGCTCCACCTGAGGCTTAGCCATGGATCGCTGCATCTGCTTCCATCAGTCACTGGATGAGAGTTCTATCATGACAGTTAGGGTGTTTGGTCATCAGATCACCAGAGTAGGTCAGCTTGGGCTTTCTCTTGACCATTGTCAGTAGTCTTTTGTGGAGGTATCTTTGTGGATTTCTGTGGACCTCTCTAGCACTTTGCTTCTTCTTCTTCCCATGGAGTCTTCATTTATAATGGTATCTCTTTCCTTGTTCTCCCACTCTGTTCCTGATCCAGCTGGGACCTCCTGCTCCCCTAAGATCTCTTTCCCCTGACCCTTGCCCTCCATTACCCACCCCCCATGTCCAGGTTACTCATGTAGATCTCATCCATTTCTCTGTCATTGGGTCATCCCTGTGTCTTTCTTAGGGTCCTCTTTACTAGGCAGCCTCCCTGGAGTTGTGAGTTACAGTCTGATTATCCTTGGTTTACATCTAATATCCACTTATGAGTGAGTACATACCATGTTTGTCTTTCTGAGTCTGGATTACCTCACTCAGGATGATTTTTTCTAGTTCTATCCATTTGCCTGCAAACCTCATGATGTCATTGTTTTTCTCTGCTGAGTAGTACTCCATTGTGTATATGTGTCACATTTTATTTATCCATTCTTCAGTTAAAGAGCATCTAGGTTGTTTCCAGGTTCTATTACAAATAATGCTGCTATGAACATAGTTGAGCATGTGTCCTTGTGGTATGTTTGAGCATTCCTTAGGTATATGCCCAAGAGTGGTATAGCTGTGTCTTGAGGGAGATTGATTCTCAATTTTCTAGGAAAGTGCCATATTGATTTCCAAAGTGATAGTACAAGTTTGCATTCCTACCAACAATGTAGGAGTTTTCCCCTTGCTCCACATCCTCTCCAGCATAATCTGTCTTCAGTGTTTTTGATCTTAGTCATTCTGACGGGTGTAAGATGGTATCTTAGAATCATTTTGATTTGCATTTCCCTGATGATTAAGGATGTTAAGCATGAAATGTCTATCAGCCATTTGAGCTTCTTCTGTTGAGAATTCTCTGTTTAGCTCTATAGCCCATTTTTTAATTGGACTGTTGGCTATTTTGATGTCTAATTTCTTGAGTTTTTTATATATTCTGGATATCAGCCCTCTGTCAAATGTGGGGTTGGTGAAGATCTTTTTCCATTCTATAGGCTGTCATTTTGTCTTGTTGACTGTGTCCTTGGCCCAGCAAAATCTTCTCAGTTTCAAGAGGTCCCATTTATTAATTGTTTCTCTCAGTGTCTGTGCTACTGGTGTTATATTTAGGAAGTGATCTCTGGTGCCAATGCGTTCAAGACTACTTCCTACTTTCTCTTCTATCAAGTTCAGAGTAACTGGATTTATGTTGAGGTCTTTGATCCATTTGGACTTAAGTTTTGTGCACATTGACAGATATGGATCTATTTGCAGTCTTCTACAAGTTGACATCCAGTTATCCCAGCACCATTTGTTGAAGATGCTTTCTTTTTTCCATAGTAGAGTTTTGGCTTCTTTGTCGAAAATTATATGTTCATAGGTGTGCAGAATAATGTCAGGGTCTTCAGTTTGGTTCCATTGATACACATGTTGGTTTTTATGCCAGTACCAAGCTGTTTTTATTACTGTAGCTCTATATTAAAACTTGAAGTCAGGGATTGTGATGCCTCCAGAGGTTGTTTTATTGTACAGGATTCTTTTGGTTATCCTGGGTTTTTTGTTTTTTCCATATGAAGCTGAATATTGTTCTTTCCAGGTCTGTGAAGAATTGTGTTGGTATTTTGATGAGGATTGCACTGAATCTGTAGATTGCTTTTGGTAAGATTGCCATTTTTACTATGTTAATCCTACCTATCCATGAGCATGGGAGATCTTTCCATTTTCTGACATCTTCTTGAATTTCTTTTTTGGGGGACTTAAAGTTCTTGTAATACACGTCCTTTGATTGCTTTGTTAGAGTTACCCCAAGGTATTTTATATAGTTTTTGGCTATTGTAAAGGGTGATGTATCTCTGATTTCCTTCTCAGCCTGTTTGTCATTTGTATATAGGAGGGTTACTCATTTTTTTTTTAGTTAATCTTGTATCCTGCTACATTGCTAAAGTGTTTATAAGCTGTATGAGTTCCTTGGTCGAATTTTTTTGGGTCACTTATGTCATCTGCAAATAGTGAAATATCGTTTCATCTGCATAGGGAAAGCTTGACTTCTTCCTTTCCAATTTGTATCCCCTTGATCTCCTTATGTTGTCTTATTTCTCTGGCTAGAACTTCAAGTACTGTATTGATTAAGTATGGGGAGAGTGGACAGTCTTGTCTTGTTTCTGATTTTAGTGCAATTGCTTTGAGTTTCTCTCCATTTACTTTGATGTTGGCTGTTGCCTTACTGTAAATTGCCTTTATTATGTTTAAGTATGTTCCCTTTATTCCTGATCTCTCTAAGACCTTTATCATGAAGGGGTGTTAGATTTTGTCAAAGGTCTTTTCAGCATCTAGTGAGATGATAATGTGTTTTTTTCTTTCAGTTTGTTTATATAGTGTATTACATTGACAGACTTTCTTATGTTGAACCACCCTTGTATCCTTGGAATGAAGCCTTCTTGATCATGGTGGATAATTCTTTTGATCTGTTCTTGGAGTCTATTTGCCAGTATTTTATTGAGTATTTTTGCATCATTGTTCATGAGGGAGATTGGTCTGTAGTTCTCTTTCTTTGTTGCATCTTTGTTTGGCTTGGGAATCAGGGTAATTTTAGCCTCATAGAAGGAGTTTGGTAACATTCCTCCTGTTTCTATTGTGTGGAGCAATTTGAAGAGTATTGGTATTATCTCTTCTTTGAAGATCTGGTGGAAGTCTGTGTTTAATCCATCAGGTCCTGGACTTTTTTTTGGTTGGGAAACTTTTAATGACTGTTTCTATTTCCTTAGGGGTTATTGGTCTATTTAAATAGTTTATCTGGTCTTGATTTAACTTAGGTATGTGGTACCTATCCAGAAAATTATCCATCTTATTTAGATTTTCCAGTTTTGAGGAGTAGAGGTTTTTGAAGTATGACCTGATGATTTTCTGGATTTCCTCAGTGTTAGTTATTATGTCTCCCTTTTCATTTCTGATTTTGCTAATTTGGATGCTCTCTCTCTGCCTTTTGGTTAGTTTGGATAAGGGCTTGTCTATCTTGTTGATTTTCTCAAAGAACCAACTCTTTGTTTCATTGATTCTTTGTATTGTTCTGTTTCTATTTTATTGATTTCAGCTCTCAATTTTATTATTTCCTGGCATCTATTCTTCCTGGGTGACTTTGCTTCTTCTTGTTCTACAGCTTTCAGGTGTGCTGTTAAGTCACTTGTGGTGGTATTGTGTTCCCCAAAATATTGTGTATGCTAATAAACTTATCTGGGGTCAGAGAACAGGACAGCCACAATATTAAACATAGAGGTTAGGCAGTGGTAGCATACGCCTTTAATCCTAGCATTCCAGAGGCAGAAATTCATGTGTTCAAGGATACACCCAAGCATGGTGACCCACGCCTTTAATCCCAGAAAGTCAGCCTTTAATCCCAGGGAGTGGTGGTAGAAAGCAGAAAGGTATATAAGGCCTGAGGACCAGAAACTAGAGGCATTTGGCCTGAGCAGGCCTTTGGCCTGGAGAAGGCTTTGGCCTGGAGAAACATGTGGCTGGTTAAGCTTTCAGGCTTCCAACAGCAGTTCAGCTGAGACCCATTCTGGATGAGGGCTCGGGGCATCCAGTCTGAGGAAACAAGACCAGCTGAGGATTCAGAGAGGTGAGATAGCTGTGGCTTATTCTGTCTCTCTGACCTTCCAGTGTTCACCCCAATACCTGGCCTCAGGTTTGATTTTATTAATAAGAACTTTTAAGATTCATGCTACAGTCACTAGTGTGAGATTTCTCCAACTTCTTTATGTGAGCATTTAGTGCTATGAATTTTCCTCTTATCACTGCTTTCATAGCGTCCCATAAGTTTGGATATGTGGCATAATCATTTTCATTGATAACTAGAAAGTCTTTCATTTCTTTCTTTATTTCTTCCTTAACGCATTGGTGATTCAGTTGAGCATTATTAAGTTTCCATGAGATTGTAGGCTTTCTGTAATTTTTGTGTTGTTGAAGTCTAACTTTAAACCATGGTGGTCTGATAGAACACAGGAGGCTATTCTAATGTTTTTGCATCTGTTGAGCTTTGCTTTGTGGCCAAGTATGTGGTCAATTTTAGAGAAGGTTCCATGGGGTGCTGAGAAGAAGGTATATTCTTTTTTGTTAGGATGGAATGTTCTCTAGACATTGATTAAGTCCATTTGAGTCATAACATCAGTTAAGTCCTTTATTTCTCTGTTAAGTTTTGATTTGGCAGATCTTTCCAGTGGTGAGAGGGGGTGTTGAAGTCTCCCACTCTTAATGTGTGGGATTTTATATGTGATTTAAGCTTTAGTAATGTTTCTTTTACATATGTGGGTGCCCTTGTGTTTGGAGCATAAATGTTCAGAATTGAAACTTCATCTTAGTGGATCTTTCCTGTGATTAGTATGTAATGCCTTTCTTGATCTCTTTTGATTGATTTTAGTTTGAAGTCTATTTTGCTGGATATTAGGAAGGCTACACCAGCTTGCTTCTTAAGACCATTTGATTGGAAAGACTTTTCCCAGCCTTTTATTCTTAGGTAGTGTCTATCTTTGAATTTGAGGTGTGTTTCTGGTATGTAACAGAAAGATGGGTCCTGCTTTTGTATCCATTCTGTTAGCCTGTATCTTTTTATAGTTGAATTAAGTCTATTGATATTAAGGGATATTAATTACCAGTGATTGTTTATTCCTGCTATCTTTTGGTGGTAGTATGTGTGTACTTCTCTTCTTTTGGGTTTACTGCTGTGGTGTTATCTGTTTGCCTGTGTTTTCATGGGTGTATCTGACTTCCTTAGGTTGGAATTTTCCTTCTAGTGCTTTCTGTAGGGCTGGATTTGTGGATAAGTATTGTTTAAATCTGGTTTTGTCTTGGAATGTCTTGTTCACTCTGTCTATGATGATAGAAAGTTTTACTGGGTATATTAGTCTAGGCTGGCATCCATGGTCTCTTAGTGTCTGCATTACATCTGTCCAGGTCCTTCTGGTTTTCAAAGTTTCCATTGAGAAATCAGGTGTTATCCTGATGGGTTTGCCTTTATAAGTCACTTGGCCTTTTTCCTTTGCTGATCTTAATATTCTTTCTTTATTCTGTATGTTTAGTTGTTTAATTATTATGTGGCAAGGGGACTCTTTTGGGGGGTCTAGTCTGTTTGGTGTTCTATAGGCTTCTTGTATCTTCATAGGTATTTCCTTCTTTAAGTTGGGAAAGTTTTCTTTTATGATCTTGTTGAGTACATTTTCTATGCCTTTGAGTTGGTATTCTTCTCCTTCCTCTATCCCTATTATTCGTAGGTTTGGTCTTTTCATGGTATCCCAGATTTCTTGGACATTTTGTGTTATGACTTTTTTGGCTTTGGTATTTTCTTTGACTGATGAATCCATTTCCTCTATTGTTACACCAGAGATCCCCTCTTCCATCTCTTGTATTCTGTTGGTTGTTTGAACCTGTGTTTTCTGTTTGTTTACTCAGATTTTCTATTTCCAGCATTCCCTCTGATTGTGTCTTCTTCATTGTTTCTATTTCCCTTTTCATGTCTTGAACCATTTCCCTCACCTGTTTTATTGCTTTTTCATGGTTTTCTTTAAGGGATTTATTGATTTCTTCCAATTTTTTATTTGTCTTTTCCTCTATTTCTTTATAGATTTCTTCCCATTTATTGTTTGACTTTTTCTCAATTTCCTTATTGATTTCCTCCACTTTTTTGTTCATCTTTTCCTCAATTTCATTTTTCATTTTTTCTCTAAAGGCCTCTAGCAACTTCATGATGTTATTCTTAAGGTTGCTTTCTTCTGCTTCTTCTACCTTGTGATGTTCAGGTCTTGCTGTTGGAGGAGAGCTAGGTTCTGGTGATGCTATATTGCTCTTTATGTAGTTGTATGTGCTTCTGCCCTGACGTCTGCTCATCTCCTCGTCTAATAGGTATAAGAGGTGCCTGTGTCTGAGAGAGTTGCTGTTGGTCCACTCTGTGCTTGTTGTGTCTGTGTCTCAGGGGTCCCTTCTGGGTCTAATCTTAGCTCTTGGTCTAACTGGAGCAGGCAGCTTCTGTGTCTCAGAGAGAGCTACTCTTGGTTCAACCAAAGCTAGTTGATTCTGTGACTCATGGATTCATTCTTGGTCTTATCAGGGCTCTTGGTCCAGTCAGAACTGACAGATTCTGTGTTTCAGGAAGCCTCTCTCGGTCAAATGAGAGGTTCCAGATTCTACTTCTCAGAAAGCCACTCTCGGTCTAATGAGGGCTGGCAGATTCTGTCTTCTGAGTTTACTCTTGGTCCAATGATGGCTCTTTGTCCAATGAAAGCTCTCTTTCTAGGCCCAACGAGAGCTCTCTCTCTCTCTCTGGACCAGACGAGAGCTGTGGGTTGGTTTCCAAGCCTCAGGAAGTGGCTGGGGTCTCGGGCAGATGGGTGTGGGGAGAGAGCATGTAGATTGCAGGGTCCACTGGGGGTCTTGGAGAAGGGGAACCTTCCCACAGGAGCCCTGCTAGGTGGCCAGCAACTGGGGCCAAGTTGGGTGGCTGTTCACTGGGAAAGGCTGGGGCCCAGGAATGGGTCCTAGGGGCAGGCCTCCTTGGGTATGAACAGAATCACTCACCTCTGGGCCAGATGGGAGCTTGGGGTTGGTTTCCAAGCCTCAGGAAGTGGTGGGAGTCTCGGTCTTACAAATAACTTCTAACTGCTATCATAATATGTTTTGTGTCAAAAGATATTGAAATATCTTTCAGATACTATGTATGTCACAAACATTTATTTTCAAATGAAAAATTAAATTTAATTATTAAAATAGCATCAGGTTAGCTTTTTTGTATAATTCTCTTCATATGTTCATAGGCTTTCAATCATCATCTAAGAGGTTTTCTTGGGCATCTGATGGGAGCAGATATGAGATCCACAGCCAAACATTAGGTGGAGAGAGAACCCAAATTGGAAACCTCCATTGGGTCTCTTCCCTTGGAAGCTTGGGAATCCTGCAGAAGAGGAAGAATTGTAGGAGCCAGAGGAGTCAAAGACACCAAGAGAACATGGACATGGCCCACAGAATCAACTATCCAGGGTTTGTATGAGCTCACAGATACTGAAGCCTCATACTTAATAGGTTAGAACTCTCACTGAGCTATCTCCCCTAGAAGCCTGATTGTTTTTTACCTGAGACTTTCAACTTTATTATTCTTCTCAAAGAGGCACATTTTAGCTTTATTTTTGATCAATTTAATTCTATACACTTATATAATTTACTTTCTATAATTTTTCTATAATTTTTATAATTTCATAGTTTATAATTTCATAGTAATTCCTTTTTTGTTTTTTGTTTTGTTTTGTTGTTGCTGTTGTTTTGAGACAGGGTTTTTCTGTGTAACCACCCTGACTGTCTTGGAACTCACTCTGTAGATTAGACTGGCCTTGAACTCACAGAGATCTGCCTATCTCTGCCTTCTGAGTACTGGGATAAAGGGTGTGAGCCACCATTGTCTAACATAAATTTTAGAAAATTTAATTCTATACATTTCTATTCACTACTTTCTATTTTCATAATTACTTTGTTTGTCCTGCTTACTGTATTCTTACTTTGTTGTTATTTTGCATGCATCTTTAAATGACTATGTAGAGCATTGATCTTACTCTATATGACTTCAATCCTTTCTACTTTACTTGAGAATTTCAGGATCACATCTTTAAGTAGACCCACGAGGTCATAATCATTGCATTATGGCCAGCATGGAATGTTTAGAGACATTGATTCTTTCTTAAATGGTTGAATTACAGTTATGCAGTCTCCAGGAAGCTAGCATGGGTCATCTCCATTTGGGGTAGCATATTTAGAAGATAGTTGATTTATTCTTTGCTGAGAATGTAGAATGGCTCCGTGTAGATCTTCATTATAACTGTAACTTTTGGTGTCAGTTTTTACTAAATCTGGCATAGCAAGGAGCATAGAGCCAATTGTATTATAATTACACATTTCTTAGGTGGGCTAGAAATGTAGACAGAAGCTCCTTTTACATAAAAAACCATACAGCACTGCTACTTAAAGTAAATAAAAGAAACCAACAAAATATTCTTTAAGATCTTAATATTATATGTGTATGTTTATTTTCTATCTCAAGATCTGAAAAAAACTCAGAATACAATTAACTTTTTACATTTTTTGAGACAGTCACATGAAGCCTAAGCTCCCCTCAAATTCTCTATGTGGCCAAGGATGATTTAACTCTTGGTCCTTCTGCCTTTACCTGGAAAGTGCTAGGATTACAGATATACCCCATTAGATCCAGCTTATGCAATGCTAGGAATCAAAAAATTAAAATTTTCAAATAACTGTTTATTGGAAACTTCAAGTGCTAAATGTTCACCTTCATATAAGAAAACAGTGGAGCAATAACTTACACTAAAATAAAACATACTTCTGATAGTTTGTTTTCTGTTTAGGATAGTTTCATATACTATAAATCTTTGCTTCTTGTTTTCTGTTATCAGAAGGCCCTTTCTACATGTTTTAATCCTGTATACCTCCTGCTGTTTTGTCAAAACTCAGCCTTCCCATCCCTCTATAAATACATAGAAATCCTTCTTCTATACATTCATAAATTTCTTCACATTGTACTAAAATTATCTGTTTTATTTTTAATGTTAAATATCCTTATTCACTCACTCACTCAACTATTCATTTACTTATTTTGCCAATATTTATTATGTGTCTACTGTGGGTCAGGTACTGATGTGAGCTTAAGATAAAGCAGTAAGATGCCAAATTGTCTGCTATTACTGAATTATTTCAGATAGTATTAAGTGCTGTGAAATGGGATATGGGCTGTTCAGTGACAGAATTCAGAAAAAGTCACTTTGATCACTGATATTGGGTAAGATTCATTGATAAAACAAAAGGAATGACAGAGAAGGAATCACTGCATCACTGAAGGCAATGATTTCCCAGTATTGGGGATAGGAAGTAGTTGCAGAGTCCCAGGGAGAGGAAGAAGAACAATGGCAATGGAGTATGGTGAACAGGTGAGAAAGAGTAAAAATAAGACCATTACATAAGCAGAAATTTACAGGAGTTTGGATTTTATTCTAAGCAAGACTGATACTCATTAGAGGGATTTGAAGCAGACAGTAATATTATCTGATGCTGTTAGCTGTAAGGATGGTCTACCACAAGAAGAAAGCTGAGTCACTAAACAGGACACCCAGAGCCAGGGGTGTTAAAATAACAAAAACATTCACAAGGGCACAGGATGAGTGACAGAAAATGTGCTTGAATTCTGAAGCCAGGCTTCCTGGTTTTCAATGTTGTATTATTCTCTTTATGTTGGGTAAGTTTCTGCAATTTACTTAACACATCTGGGTTTGGATTTCTCTTCATAAAAATAGAAATAGTGATAGCAAGTAAACACTCACCACCTAAGGTTGTTGTAAAGATAAAATATTAATAGATGTTTATACCAGTTCCTGGAACAACAAATATTGGCTATAAACCCTAAAAGCTGAGAATGGGGCTACAAATATATCAGATTGTACTGAAATTGAACATTTATATAGACTGCTACTGTGAGTACTGAAGCTGTTAGGGAAGCTTAGAAGAGTTGTAATAGTTACTTTTCTCATTGCTTCCACAGAATGGCTAACAAAAGCAACTTAAGAAAGTGTTTATTTTGGTTCATCATTTGAGAAAACAAAATCCATTATGGTGAGATATAGGTGTGGCTAATGTATGAGGTCACCCTGTGCATTCAGCTCAGAAGCAGAGGTAGATGAAATACTGCAGCTCTGTGGAATATGTTGCCCACATTCAAAATGGTGTTCCATCCTCAGTTAAATTTCTTTGAACATGTCTTCATAGATATGTCCAGATGTGTATTTCCTAATGGTTTTAAACATAGATAGCTGTCTATGAAGATTAATCATCACAAGAATGCAGTGTGTAAAAATAAACAATTTTGCCAAATAGTGTAGCCTTCTTTTTTAGGTAGATCCTTGGGATACTGTTTTTTGTTTGTTTGTTTGTTTGTTTTATTGTTTTGCTTTTGTTTTTCAGTACTATGATCAAACTCAGGGCCTAGTGCATGCTGGGATTAATGTTCTACCACTGAGCTACACTCTCGAGCCGTTTTCCTTTTTTTTTTTTACATTTATTATCTATGTGAATGGGGATATTATTTGTACCCCAGGGCATTTGTAAAAGTCAATCCTGTAGAAATCATCAGGTAGATTTCAGAGATCAAACTCAAGTCATCAGGTTTAGCAGCAAGTGCCTTTACTGACTGAACCATCTCATCATCTCACCTCTTGGTTTTTTTTGAAGTACTATGTACTTGGGCTGACTTTGAACTTGCTATGCAGACCCAGATTGGCCTCAAACTCACAATCATCATGCTTCCATCTCCATGAGGAGATTACAGGAATGCCTCATCATACCCATCTTTGGGGATGGGTATATATCTTACTTCCACACAGAACTGTTACTGGGATACACTAATCATTGATATCTGGGGATCTCTTAGAATATGGCTACTGGCAGGGGTAGGGGTGGGGAAGGACTCACTTTTCCTTAAGGGGCTGGCTACCGGGAGTTTGACCATGCTCTAGTGATTATATGGACAACACGAATTGGACTTTTTTTAAATCCTTTTTTGGAGGACCACAAGGGTTGGGGAACAGATTTGGGGGGACTGGGAAGTAAGGGTGATTGGGGTGCATTGTGTGAAATTCTCAAATAATCAATAAAAATATTGTGCTAAAAATAAATTTTAAAAAAATAAGTCATCTTCACTTTTAATTATTTCCTCTAAACATTCTATAAAATTAATTTAGAACCATTAATTTTTCTAAGGAATTGTTACTTCTTGCTAAGAAATAGATCCTGGGGGAAAGAAATATAAAATAGTCTCCAGAAATTACAGAATAATGAATCTTATTTGTGGTTCACTGAATGCATATCCACTTCGGTCCTGAAAGCATCATTCTCTCCATAATTCATTAACCAGAGTCATCACAACACAGAACCATTTTACAAACCACAGATGCATATAAAAGGACCTAAAGATGACATTTTTTTTAAAAAAAATGTTGTAAATGTTTGTAGTTACTAAAATACAACCACAGGAGGGCTCGTTCTTTCTTTGATAGCAGCGGTTTCTTCAGAAGGTATTAAAATCCTCTAAGTCTGGTGACTCCCAAGGACAAGCCCATAAAAGAGATGACTCATTTTCCAGATTTCATCAGTAAATCACTGTTGAGATCACTCCTACTTAAGCTGAGCACTTCAAATGTATGAGTCACCACACAAATTTCAGCATTTTAAATTAGAAATGAGAACAGATTTTGGGATAGTTAGTGAAGTAGCTCCCGAGAATTTTCTCTGAAACAAGGGATGTTTGTCTGGACTGTAAGAATCCAACACATGTATTCTAAACAGTCAGCTCATGACCAAGTGCGCCCCATGACAAGCACCTGTTATTTTCACAAGAAAAGACACTTTCTGCTGCTAGAGGGTAAAGGGAACTCTGGGCCATCTGCTGAAGCCACAGGATCCAGATCCACATCTAGGTATGTGAAAACCTGCCAACAAAGGCTTGGGTATTTTCTACTTTTATTAGAGATGTTAGCACTTGAAATTATCTCCTCTAATGGTGCTGTCATCCAGGAAGATGCCCACTGCCAAAGATGAACAACCTAATCTCTAGCCACAACTCCTTTGCTGTTCTCCATATCAATGACCTTCATTTCACATATCCCATATGTATTGCCCACATGCATCCTAGATTGCTATAACTATGTCATTATTTGAAGTCATTCCAAATCTGAAATATTAAATTGAAACACTTCACCTGCTGTGTTCTCTCTCTCTCTCCCTCTCTCTCTCTCTCTCTCTCTCTCTCTCTCTCTCTCTCTCTCTCTCTCTCCCTCCCTCCCTCTCTCACTCTCTCTCTTCCTGGAATTGATAGCTAGAACCTAACTTTTTCATTCAATTACTGGTTCTATTATTTTGCACATTTATTACATTACTAACAATAACAAATAATAGCAAGTAACAACAGCCCTTATCATTGGTGTTAGCTTATGCTAGAAACTATATTAGGTACTTAAAATATTTAATGCTGTTTTCTTTTCTATCATTTAGCTTCAGAGACTAAATGAACTAAGTGGTAAGGGCCTTACCTGCCCATGCTAAGCCCTTCCTAGGTCATGAACCTTTTATACTCTGCTCATCATTGCAACTTAAGTACACATATGAGAGGACTAGTACAGAACCCTGATACATATTGCCTGAACTGTCAGACTTACCTTTGAAAGCTGGTAGAAACCATGACTTTTTAACTCCTGAGTTTTTCTATGTCTGAAAAAGCAGCATCATACATATCACAGCAAGATATGCCACCAACTCAAGCAGCAGTCAAGGCACCTTGGGCCATAACCACATTGTTTGATGTCTGAATGCTTGAATAGCTAAACTGCTCAATCATGGGGAAACAATTTCCCAAGCAGCCTGTTCAGGTAAGGTTCCCTCTTCTCAAAGGGAAGTCTTTCATGGCAGGTGAGATGGTTCATCAGGTAAAGGTGCTTGCTGTTTATCCTGATGATTTTAGTTCGCTCCTGAGTCCCACAAAGTGAAAAGAGAGAACCAAATCTTTCATATCCTCTGACCTCCACATGCAGTCATATGTGTGGTAATAGACAATGTAATAAAAACAAACATTTTTAAGGGAAGTTTTCAAATTTGTACTTTTTCATGCCCTTGAGCCTTTAATGAGTGGGATCTGGCCAATTCCAGAAATGCCTTCAAGAAATCACTTTGTTTTGTTTTTAGATTTTCTTTTGAGAATTTCTTTTTTTTTACTAAGAAAATTTTTTCATTCATTTTAAACACCAATCAAAGATCCCCCTCTTCCCTCCTCCCACCCCCCAGCCTCTCCCCAACCCACGCCCAACTCCCCACTACAAGAAGGCAAGGCCTCCCATGGGGAGGCACATCCAGTAGAGGCAAGTCCAAGCCCTTCCCCCTGCCTCAAGGCTACACGAGGTGTCCCATTGTGGTGATATTGTGTTCCCCAATATATTGTGTTCCCTAATAAACTTATCTGGGTCAGAGAACATGACAGCCACTAGATATAGAGGCCAGAAAATAGTGGCACACACACCTTTAATCCTAGCATTCCGAAGGCAGAGATCCGTCTGGATCTCTGTGAGTTCAAAGCCACAATGGAAACAGCCAGGCATGGTGACACATGCCTTTAATCCCAGGAAGTGATGACAGGAAGCAGAAAGGTATATAAGGCATGAAGACCAGGAACTAGAGCCCTTATTAAGCTTTTAGGCTTTGAGCAGCAGTTCAGCTGAGATTCATTCCGGATGAGGACTCAGAGGCTTCCAGTTTGAGGAAACAGGATGGGCTGAACAGTTGGTAAGGTGAGGTTAGCTCTGGCTGGTTCTGTTTCTCTGATCTTTCAATGTTCACCCCAATACCTGGCTTGTGGTGGTAGTGTGTTCTCCAAAATATTGTGTACCCTAATAAACTTATCTGGGGTCAGAGAACAGAAAAGCCAGTAGATACTTAGGATAGGCAGTGGTAGCACACACCTTTAATCCTAACATTCCAGAGGCAGAAATCCATCTGTTCAAGGATACAGCCAACCATGGCGACTCATGCCTTTAATCCCAGGGAGTGATGGTAGAAATCAGAAAGGTATATAAGGCATGAGGACCAGAAACTAGAAGCATTTGGCTGGTTAAGCATTTGGCTGGTTAAGCTTTTAGGTTTTGAGCAGCACAGTTCAGCTGAGAGCCATTCAGATATGAGGACACAGAGGCTTCCAGTCTGAGGAAACAAGATCAGCTGAGAAGTTGGCCAGGTGAGGTTAGCTGTGGCTTGTTCTGTCTCTCTGATTTTCCAGTATTCACCCCAATACCTGGCTCAGGTTTGAATTTATTAATAAGAACTTTTAAGATTCATGCTACACTGGCTCCAGGTTTGTTTTTATTAATAAGACCTTCTAAGATTCATGCTATATCCCATCATAGGTAGTGGACTTCAAAAAGCCCCCTCTAATGCACCAGGGATGGATTCTGATTCTACCACCAAGGACCCTCCCAAGCAAATCAAGCTACACAATTGTCTCGCCATGCAGAGGGCCTAGTCCAGTCCCATGCAGGTTCCATAGCCATTGATCCAATTTTCATGAGTTCCCACTAGTTTGGTCTGGTCATCTCTGCAGGTTTCTGTATCATGCTCCTGATGTACTTGCTCATAGAATCCCTCCTCTCTCTCTCTCCTACTGGACTCCTGGAGCTCTGCCTAGTGTTTGGCTGTGGATCTCTGCATCTGCCTCCATCAGTCATTGGAAAAAAGCTCTATGATGACAGTTAGGGTATTCACCAATCTGATCACTGGGGCAAGCCAATTCAGTTCAGGCAACCTCTCCACTATTTCTAGTAGTCCAAGGTGGGGTCATCCTTGGCGATTCCTGGCAGCTTCCCTAGCACCAAGTTTCTCTCTATCCCCATGATATCTCCCTTTATTATGGTATCTCTCCATTGCTTTCCCACTCCATCCCTGTTCCAGCTCAACCATCCTATACCCTTACATTCTCATCCCCTATCCCCTACCCTCCATTGCCCACCCCCACCCCCGGTTCACTCATGGAGATCTCATCTACTTCTGCTTTCCAGGGTGATCCATGCATCCCTCTTTGGGTCTTCCTTGTTAGCTAGCTTGAGAATTTCTTACATGTTTATTGTATGCACACCATTTCTACCCCTCTTACTCTCCCCTCCAACTCCTGCCAGGCCCTCTCCAGTCCCTCTCAACTGACTTCTTCATTATTGAATATGTATCCTGCTAAATCTGTTCGGAGTTGCTGTTTTTAAAGCTGACCACTGTGGATTATATAATCTGTTGTGGAGCTCATCCCTGAAGAAAATTGAATCCCTATCTTCCAGCAATCATTAATTGCCTATAGTTCTTTATCTATGGGGGAGGCCCTGTGAAAATTTCCCCATCCACATTGATATGTCAACTGGTGATGCCATTGTGCAGATCTTGTTTAAGTGATCACATTGTTGAGATTTTATTATACAGCTGTAAGATAGCTATGACAATATCTTATAGGAGACATCTTGGTTTTCTAACACTTACAGTCTTTCTACCCCCTTTTCTGTGATGTTCCCTCAGCCTGAGGTATAGAGGTTGCATTATATTGGTTAATTAAATCAGCCTTATCATTTCCACAAGACAGTGTTTCATAGGACTATTTCCAATCCACCACTTGTAAAATATTTCTGTCCAATTTTCTATATTGTTCCCTGTATTTTGAAGAAGGTGATATAGATGTCCTATTTAGAGTTGAATACTTAACAGGCATTTGTTCTCAGCATTTTGACTAGTTGTGAGTCTCTGTACTGTATTGCTCACTGCAAGAAAAGTCTCTGGCCAAGGCAGATAGCAGCACCAGTCTAAGGGTATAAATATAAATATTTAGAAGGCAGTTTGGCTACATATCTATTTACCTTAATATCAGTAATAAGTTCCACCCTCTCCAAAAACCTCTGGCATCCACAGCTTTCAGTTTTTACCAGGTCTACAATACTTGGTATGTAATTCTTCCTGGAGAGAAGGCTTTAAATACAATGATAAAGTGGTTAGTTAATCACAAAACAATTGTACCAGTGTGATGTTTTGAATGAGAATGGCCCCATAGGCTCATATATTTGAATGTCTGGTTCTCAATTGGTGGACCATTTAGGAAGAAATAGGAGGTGTGACCTTGCTGGAAGAGGTGTTTTGAAGGATATTTGATCATTCTGTAAACACCAAGATTAATCAAATAAAAATCTGTGGTCAGGAAGTGGAGACAGTCACTAGTAGACAAGAAGTAGCCATAGAGAGTAAAGAAGGAGTCGAAAAGATGGATAGAGAAATGCACAGGAAGTAGATGGGAGGGACTAAGAGTTTGACAGTCCCTTTTACACTGGAATAGTGGAAAAGGAGCTCTTGCTGAGACACTGGTTAAGGAGGAAGGTCAGTGAGTTGCTCCTCAACCTCTGATATAGCAGGTTTTCACCCCATCCTCTAACTCTTGAGTCTTTATTGGTAAAATCATAAGATATAAATTTAGATTTTAAAAAAAATAATATTTGGCACTCATGGCATGAGCTCTTGCCAGGCAGCACTGTGGCTTCTGCTGCTGCCACTCCTCCACATGTGCAAATAGGAGACTCTGTTCAGAGTGCTGCCACTGCCCTAGCCCACCTCCTGCAATGCACCCTAGCCCTGAGTATAGCTACCATGCACCCTGGCCCAGGGCACCTGAAAGCCGTGAGCCAGGGGCAGCTAACCTGCTCATCTGCCAGTGTAGCTGCAGAAAAACTGAAAAGTCAGCAGATTTGATGAGGGACACCTGGAAAGTCCTTGACAGAGTTAAGTAATAGTAAAAAGAAGAATCTTCTTCACATTAAGAATGGTAAATATCACAATTTTTTGTGATATTTCTCTAGGACCCCATATAGTGCTATTATGAATGGCTTGAACATGGAATCAGTAAATAAGGGGATAGACTTACCTGGGATTGATATAATGCCAATTTTAAATACTATCAGTCTGATAATTCCCATTTTATCCTTAATAGCCATAGTGATTTCTTGTGCCAAATATAAAAAGTAGTCTGATAATTGTGCCAAATATGGAAAGTTGACTGATAAGATATAAGCCTTAGAAAGACCTATTAAGAAAAATATGCAGATACAGACAGAGGAATTTAGACAAGAACCTGCCATATCACCACATGTGGTGATATTTTGTTTGTGATCTAACAAATAAAGCTTACCTGAAGATTAGAATGTGGAGCTAAGCTACTACTTAGCCATGGAGGCCAGGGAGTGGTGGCACACATCTTTAATCCTAGCACTCAGGAGGCAGAGGCAGATGGATCTCTGTGAGTTCAAGACTACCCTAAGCTACACAAGATTGATCCAGTCTGAAAGAGAAATGGTTCCAGGTGCTGGTAGTGGCCCACACCTTTAATCCCAGCACTAGGGAGGTGGAGACAGGAATATAAGGTGGGTATAGATAAGATCTCAGATCTCTTTCAAGCTGAGGATTTGGTAGAGGTAAGAACTCTAGTGCTGGCTGCTTCAGCTTTCCCTGAAATCTAATTTCAGTGAAATCAATTTCACTTTGGATTTTTACTAAGACCAATTAGGATTCGTTCTACAACCTCATGATGAAAGTGAAGTACAGTGGCCCAAGGTTGTTATAAAACCAACATTAGTTTCTCCATTTACTATACAAGAACTACCAGCAGATGGCAGGTACCTACAAGTTAAATGGAATCCTATAGAAATATTAGGTTTGAAGAGATTTAAGGAAATGGTCATTTCATATGGTATATGTTCACTCTACATGATAGAGACGTTAAATTCATGGGCAACTCAGAACAGAATTATCCCTCAAGACTGGAAAAATTTAGTCACAGCAATATTGGAAGCTGGTCATCAGTTACATTTGAGGACATGGTAGAAAGAGTAAGTTAGGGCCATAGAACAATGAAATAGGACTAGATGTATTGATATTTCCCAAGATCAGTTACTAGGTGAGGGCCAATAATCTGAATTGTGAAGGAAGATTGATTTTGATGATCATATGTTGGCCCTATGTCATTTAGCAGCTTTGAATGCATGAGGCAAGGTTGAAGAAACAGGAAAGAGGCCTGAGTCACTTACTAAAATTACACAACGCCCAAAAGAAGCCCTCACTGGTTTTTTGCAAAGATTGGCATCAGCTGTAAATACAATAGTATCAGACCCAGGAGTCTGACAAATATTAATTGAATCTTTGCCCTTTGAAAATGCTAGTTCAGAATGCAAAAGGGTGATTAGGCCTTTAAAGGCAAGATCAGCACCAATTGATCGATGGATTCGAAATACAACTGATATTAGATCTGATGCTTATGATGCTACTCTAATAGGAGAAGTAGCATCTAAGATTTAAAAAAAATTAAAATGTCAGATGTTTTAATTGTGGCAAGCAAGGCCATTTTAAAAGGGATTATAGGCAAATCATTCCTAGAAATAATGTTTATTTTCTAGAGATAATACAAACAGAAGGCCTCTACCTTCTGGAGTATGTAGAAGGTGTAGCAAAGGCCTTCATTGGATTCATGAATACAGATCAATAACGGAGAGGCAAGGTAACCTTTTGCTATTGGGAAATGTCTTTGGGGGCCTTCCTTAGGCCCTAATACTAAATTTGGTTCAGTCATTCCCTGTCAGCATCAGAAAAACTCATCCACAGAGTAATTAAAATATTTAATCCCTATTGTTAAGAAAACCACTGCTCCTGTATGCCAGGAGTTGGTTGCACACACATTTAATCCCAGTACTTAGGAGGCAGACGCAGGCAGATCTCTATGAGTTCAAGCCCAGCCTGGTATACAAAGTGAATTCCAGGACATCCAGGGCTCTTATCCAGTGAAACCCCATTGAGAGCATCTAAAAGAAGAAGAAGGAGGAGGAGAAAGAGGAGAAGGAGAAGGAGGAAGAGGAGAAGGAGGAGGGGGAGGAGGAGGAGGAGGAGGAGGAGGAGGAGGAGGAGAGCCCTGGAAGTAATCAAGGACAGAACAGCTTCAGTAGATAAAACAAAAATTCAGGAGAGACCATAAGACAAGCATTTTAGCAAACTTCTATAAATGATCAAAAACCAAAGCTAAAAATACAAATAAATGGCATTGTAATTGAAGATTAACTGGACACAGATACAGATGTAAGAATAATTTCACCAAAATTTTGGCATCAAGATTGGCCTCTTCAGGGGGTAAATATTCAACTTTTAGAGATTGGAACTTCATCTCAGTTGAAACAAAGTACAAAGAAGATTGAATGTATAAGGCAAGAAGGACAGATAGGAAAATTAAAGCCATATGTGGCTGACATAGCAATGAATTTGTGGGAATGTGATTTGTTGCAGCAATGGAAAATACAGATTAACATTCCTCCAATCTCAGAAACAAACAAGTAAATAAAGAATGCTTCTGACAAAAGTATTAAAAGATATTATCAGGAACAGTCACAGACCATTCAGGCTATACATAAGCAGAGCACAGCAGCTGTTAGTCTTTTAAAGGTACCAACAGCCCTTCCTTTAAAATGGTTAACAGACAAACCTGTGTGAGTTGAACAGCACTTTTGACATCAGAAAAATCACAGACACTAGAACAGCTTTGCTGTGGGATGGTCTGTATTTCAAATTGCTCTGATTGGTCAATAAATAAAACATTGATTGGCCAGTGGCTAGGCAGGAAGTATAGGTGGGACTAACAGAATTAAAAGAACAGGAAGGCGGAGGGAGACACTGTCAGCCACCGCCATGACAAGCAGCATGTGAAGATGCTGGTAAGCCACGAGCCATGTGGCAAGGTATAGATTTATAGAAATGGATTAATTTAATCTAAAGAACAGTTAGTAAGAAGCCTGCCATGGCCATAGAGTTTGTAAGCAATATAAGTCTCTGTGTGTTTACTTGGTTGGGTCTGAGCTGCTGCGGGACTGGTGGGTGAGAGAGATTTGTCCTGACTGTGGACCTGGCAGGAAAATTCTAGCTACACAGCTTGTACAGGAACAGCTAAATGCTCAACATATTGAGGAATCATCCAATCCTTGGTGTAGCTAGAATTTTCCTGCCTGGCCCACAGTCAGGACAAATCTCTGCCACCTGCCAGTCCCACAGCTACTCAGACCCAACCAAGTAAACACAGAGACTTATATTGTTTAAACTGTTTGGCTAATGGCTCAGGCTTCTAGCTATCTAGTTCTTACATCTTAAATTAATCCATTTCTATAAATCTATACCTTACCACATTGCTTGTGGCTTACCGACATCTTCACATGTTGTTTGTCATGGCGGTGGCTGGCAGTGTCTCTGGCTCAGCCTTCCACTTCCCAGAATTCTCTCCTCCTTGTCCCGCCTATACTTCTTCCTGCCTGACCACTGGCCAATCAGTGTTTTATTTATTGACCAATAAGCAACATGTTTGACATACAGACCATCCCACAGCACCTTGGAATTATCTTACATTTGTCATTAAAAAGAAATCTGGAAAATGGAATGGTAGCAGATTTGAGAGCTGTAAATAAGGTGATCAAGCCAGTGGGTTCTTTACAACTTGGAATTCCTCTACCTTCCTTTTCACCTAAAGGAAGGTCTATTGTAGTGATTGATTTAAAAGACTGTTTATCTCCTATAATTTAACAGAAACAGGATAGAGAAAAAATTGCCCTCACAGTGCCCACTTACAATAATTCTCAACCTGTTAGAAGGTACCAGTGGAAGGTCTTGCAAAAGGAATGTTAATCAGCCCACTTTGTATCAATATTTTGAACAACAGCCATTAGAAATAATTTGTAAGCAGTTTCTTCAATCTATAATTCACCACTATATGGATGATATCTTACTGGCTGATTCAGACACAAATACCTTAGAAAAATGTTTGATGAAGTAAAGAGACTTTTATCTTGTTAGGAATTACAAATTGCTCCTGAAAAAATAGAATGAGGAGAATCTATTAATTATCTGGGATATAAGATAAGTTTACAGAAAATTCAACCACACAAAGTACAAATCAGGAGAGATCAATTATGTACTCTTAATGATTTTCAAAAATTGCTGGGAGATTTTAACTGTCTATGTCCCATAACTGGAATAACTACTAAAGAGCTAAGTAATTTATTTCAAACCTTACAAGGTGATAAGAACTTAAACAATTCAAGAAAATTATCAGTTGAGGATGAGAGAGAATTGGTTCTGGAAGACAAGAATTTATAAGATGCACATGTAGATTTCTTAGATCCAGAGCTTGATTGTTTTTTGGTTATCTTACCTCTATTCACTCTCCCACAGGAATTCTTATGCAGATAGAAGATAACATCTTAGAATGGATATTTTTTGCACACAAACAGAGTAAACATTAAGGACCTATATAGAAATGTTTTCTGAAATGATTCTAAAAAGAAAAATGAGACTTCATCATTTAGCAGGAATAGACTCAGCTGAAATTGCAGTGCCTTTTACTAATGCTGAAATTGCCTCATTATGAGCAGAAAATGAACAGTGACAAAGTGCTTGGAGTAATTTTTGGGAGAAATTAGCAACAAAATTTTCCAAAAGCAAGAGACTTTGGTTTAAAAAAAGAACTAATCGAATGCTCCCTCATATAGTGAGAGGACCACCAATTTCTGAAGGCCCTATATTCTATACTGATGCAAACAAATCAGGAAAGTCAGGTTACACATCAGGAAAAATAAGTTGAGTGGCTTAAAGCCCTTATGATTTATTTAAAAAATCAGAATTATATGCTATTCTCATGGCATTATTAGGTTTTTGAGAACCTCTTAATATAGTTACTGAACTTCAATATGCAGAAACAGTTGTTTTGCATATGTTGATTCAGAATTAAATTTGTTATTTATTCAACCACAACAAAAAATCTGCTGAAAAAGGAACTCCCCAAAGTTAGGGTTGGGTCAGGGATTTGTTTTTTTTTCTTTCCAGGAGAATAAAAGCATCCAGCTAAAGAATGTAAAGACCACTGGACAAATGAGACATCTGAAGAATAAGGATGAATCATAAAAAGAAAATGTCCCAAGAAAAAGAATAAATTGGCCCAATGGTATAGCCCACCTCCAACAGGACAGAATTTCACACATTTTTCTAAATACTTGTTTCTACTGCTCTCCACAGACATAGAATCAAATGGTCTTTTGTGGTCCCAATTTAATTAAAAATTAAATCTGGCTTTGGAGCTGGAGTGTGGCTCTCTTCCTCTCTAAACCTATGTATGTTTGCTAAAAGAAAATCCAAAATCTCTGTCTCATGTCAGAAAAAACACCTGGTATGGGACAGAAGAAAATAAAAATTAAGGGACTGTTCTATTGCCACTAATCTCATCATCCTTTGGTTTTCATTTGACTCTTTAAACTTTTTTAAGATATAAATATTATCTCAAAATCTATAAGATTATTATGTATATATAAACTTTCTGTTGTGATGTTAGTGGTCATATAGAGTACAAACTAATTCTAGAAATATGTTTCATCCTCTAGTTTCCTATATGTGTTTTTGGGTTTGAGTCTGAATCAGGCAACTAGGAATTAAGTGTGTGTACCCCAGTGTGTCTGTATTTAACAGACTGATCCTTTAGTCTCTTAGAGATCTTCAGCATATGACATTTAAAATGTGTGGTGATATATTGTATCCCCCAATATATTGTGCTAATATATTAAAGCTTATCTGAGGATCAGAGGGAAAAGCCAACTACTATATTAAACATAGAAGTCAGGCAATGGTAGCACATGCCTTTAATCCTAGCATTCATGAGGCAGAGATCCATCTGGATCTCTGTGAGTTCAAGGCCACACTGGGAACAGAGCCAGGCATGGTGGCACATGCCTTTAATCCCAGCACTAGTTAACCATAAAGGTCTGGAGGTCTGCACAGAGAGATAGGAAGTGACAGAGCTGGGCAGAGAGGAAGTGAGATGGCAGAACAGAAAGGTTTATAAGTGTGGGTATACAGGAAGTAGTTTTCTATGGAGACTGAGGTATTGGTGAGGTAAGGTTGGCTGTGGCTTGTTCTGTTCCTCTGATCTCTCAGTTTTAACCCCAATATCTGGATCTGGGTTTTTATTAATAAGACCATTTAGCAATTTATCTTACCTCTGGTAGCCCAACATTTGTGGCAAGAATTCACTAAAAAGCCAGTTGTGGCCTTGCAGGCCCCCATTCATGCTGGAGCTGCATGTGGCCAGATCTCCACACCACATGGTCTGGAGTCTCTTAGCTTTTTCTCTGCTGGTGGGTGGTGGACTCTAGATTTCTGTCTCAGATTGCTACCACACTAGTTAACTGCCTTGAAACTCCCTCAGATTTTGACTGTTGTATGCAGTTAGCAGCTTTGGTGAGTCAACTAAGATATCTTAAAGGGAGGAATTAGCTAAAAGAGATTTTTTTCCCCACATCAAAAAATAGGAAACATTTTTACAATGGAGGGAATTTGATCTCTGTTTGACAACACATCAGGCAGTCGGAAATTAGAACAATTAAATGAGAGGATAATTAATATTGATGGAATTTGCATAATGTCAATTATGAATATTATTTCTTTGATAATTTTTATTTTAGCATAATAAAGGTTAGTGCCAAGATAAAAGTTTCAGAAACACTTGTTAAAATGAATTATAGAGAAATTCAGACCCAGACAAAAGAATTTAAAGGTGAACCTATCTCAGCACTGAATTATACAGTAAAAGAGAAATAGCCTAAGGTTACCAGACAGCAAACATTAATCTACCCAAATAACCTTACAGGAACACTCAAATGCTCCAGGCTGTGTACAAGCTAACTAAACTCCAGTGGCACTGTTAGATTTGAGAAAATTTAAAGAAGCTATAGACTCATATGATATGCATTCTCCATTTGTAAAGCAGATGTTAAACTTGTGGTCAACTTGTAATAGAATTATCCCTCAGGACTGGAAAGATTTTGTTACAGCAGTCTTAGAGGCTGTACACAGATACAGTGCAGAACTTCATGGAAAGAAGGAGCTAAAACTATAGAACAACAACGTAGGACTAGAGGTATGGAAATTTCACAGGATCAACTTCTTGGAGGAGATTATGCTGATATACAAAGACAATCTTTATATGATGGCCACACTCTAATTCATGCTGCATTGAAGCCATGAATACATGGAACATAGTTGAGGAAGCTGGGAAGATAATTGAGTCATTTACGGAATTTATACAGGGCCCAAAAGAAACTTTCATGGATGTCTTACAAAAGCTGTCTTCAGCAGGAAATAGAATGTTACCAAATTCAGAAGCTAGATAGATAATAATTGAATCTCTTGCTTTTGAGAACACTAATGAAGCATGCAGAAGGGTAAGTAGGCCATTCAAGGCAAGATCAGCACCCTTGAAGGATTGGATCGGAGATACAATTAATATTAAATCTCATGGCCATGATGATAAATGCATAGGAGAGGTGATTTCAAAAGGTTTGAAGACAAATAATAATGTCAGATGCTCTAATTGTGGTAAACAAGGCCACCTAAAAAGGAACTGTAAACAGGGCATTCCTAGAAACAATGTTTCTTCAAGGAATAATGACAACAGAACACCCCTCTGTGGTGGCATTCCTGCTGAGCTGCTCCAGAGAATAGCACCTAGCCCTAATCCACCTTTTGTTTCCCTTGTTGCCCTCTGTGTGAATCTTCTCTTGGAGTTTCCCAAGGATACAAAGGCCTATGCAAAACTTGATTCAGGAAACCTGGAAAACCATAGTACCTGACAAATCAAGGAATTTGCACTTGATTTTGTATTGTTGGAAGCCCCTTTTGGGTTCTTTTGAGCATATGGAAATTAACTGGCTAAACTGTATTGGCGAGAAATAAAACTGCCCTAGGCAAAGGGATAGTGCTTCGGTCCTTTGAGGCTGTACCCCTCTGCAGCCATGAAAAGCTAGATACATTCTTAAGATGCCTCTGAGTCTTCATTCCATGGACCTGCATGAACCCACACACTCATGTCATAAACTCACAGCTACATTTGGCACCCACCCCTCCCTTCTGGATTGTGCAGAAGGTGTGGTAAAGGCAAACATTGGACTAATAAATGTAAATCAACAAGGGACAGTGTAGCATGAGTCTTAAAAGGTTCTTATTAATAAAATCAAACCTGAGGCCAGGTATTGTGGTGAACACTGGAAGGTCAGAGAGACAGAATAAGCCACAGCTATCTCACCTCGCTGGGTCCTCAGCTGGTCTTGTTTCCTCAGACTGGATGCCCCGAGCCCTCATCCAGAATGGGTCTCAGCTGAACTGCTGCTAGAAGCCTGAAAGCTTAACCAGCCACATGCTTCTCCAGGCCAAATGCCTCTCCAGGGCAAAGGCCTCTCCTTTCTGGTCCTCACGCTTTATATACGTTTCTGCTTTCTACCTCCACTCCCTGGGATTAAAGGCGTGGCTTTCTGGGATTAAAGGTGTGTATCACCCTGCCTGGCCGTTTCCAATGTGGCCTTGAACTCACAGAGATCCAGAGGGATTTCTGTCTCTGGAATGCTAGGATTAAAGGCGTATGCTACCACTGCCTAACCTCTATGTTAATATTGTGGCTGTCCTGTTCTCTGACCCCAGATAAGTTTATTAGCATACACAATATTTTGGGGAACACAATACCACCACAGGACAGACAAGGTAATTTTGCCTTTGCTATCAGGAAATTCCCTGAGGGGCCTCTTGCAGGTCTTGCATGACAAATTTAGTTCCATCCTTTCCTGCTACTGTAGAAGAAACCCTTTCTCAGAACAATTAAATAACCAAATGCCTATTGTAATAAACCATACTGCTTAGGGTGATAGAACATCTATAGCAGAGAGAAGAGAAAATTCAGGAGAAACCATAAAGCATATTTTTTGCAAACTTCTATAAATGAACAACGACCAAAATTAAAAATACAAACAAATCGTGTTCTCATGGAGGGTCTTGTAGACACAGGTGCAGACATAACAAAAATTGTACCAGAATCCTGGCATCCAAATTGGCCTCTTCAGGAGGTAAATGTTCAGCTGTTAGGGATTGGAACATTATCTCAAGTGAAACAGAGTGCAAGATAGTTTGAATGTGTAGGGCCAGAAGGGCAAAGAGGAAAATGAAAGCCATATGTGGCTAATATAGCTATGAATTTATGTGGCTGTGATCTATTACAACAATGGAATACCAGATTAACATTCCTCAAACCTAAGAAACAAACTGTAAACTAACACATGTTTCTGAGACAAACATTAGGAGATATTATAAAGAACAGTCACCAGCCATCCAGATTGTAAAAGAACATGGCACAACAACTGCTAATCTTTCAAAGACACCAACAGCTCTACCTTTAAAATGGTTAACAGACAAGCCTGTATGGGTTCATCAATGGCCTTTAACAACAGAGAAACTGCAGGCTTTAGAAGAGCTGGTACAAGAGCAGTTAAATGTTCAGCATATTGAAGAATCAACCAGCCCTTGAAATTCTCCTATATTTGTTATTAAAAAGAAATCTGGTAAATGGAGATTGATAACAGACCTAAGAGCAATTAACAAGGTAATTCAGCCAATGGGCTCTCTACAATTTGGAATTCCTTTGCCTTTTCTGTTACCTAAATGATGGCCTCTTATAGTTATAAATTTTGAAAGACTTTATTTCAATACCCTTATAAGAAAAAGAGAAAGATTTGCCTTCACAGTGCCTACTTATAATAATTCTCAGCTGGTTAAGAGATATCAATGGAGATTTCTCCTGCAGGGAATGGTAAACAGCCCAACCCTGTGCCAATATTTTGTATGAAAGCCATTGGAAGTAATACATAAATAATTTCTTAAATCTATAATTTTTCATTACATTAATGATATTTTACTAGCTGACTCAAATGCAGATACCTTAGAAAGAATGTTTGAAGAAGTAAAGAAAATATTCCCTTGTTGGGGATTACAAATTGCTCCAGAAAAGATACAAAGAGGAGATTCTATTAATTATTTAGGATATAAAATAGGTCTACAAAAAATTAGACCCCAAAAGGTGCAAATTAGGAGAGATCGATTACAGCCTCTTAATGACTTTCAAAGATTATTCAGAGACATTTCCCATCTACAGACTGTTGTTAGGGTTAAAAATGATGAACTGAGTAATTTGTTCAAAATCTTAGAGGGTGACAAGGACATAAATAGTCCAAGAGAATTACCAGCTGAAGCTGAGAGAGAATTGACCTTGGTGGAAAAGAGTATGTAGGAAGCACATGTGGAGCGTATGGATCCAAAGCTTGATTGCATTTTGGTTATTTTAACCTCTAAGCATTCTCCTATAGGAATTTTAATGCAGAGGGAAGATATTATATTGGAATGGATATTTTTACCAGATAAACACAGTAAAAAATTAAAAACTTATGTGGAAAAGATCTCTGACTTGATTTTTAAAAGAAAATGAGACGTCATCAATTAGCAGGAAAAGACCCAGCAGAAATTGTAGTATCTTTAACTAAGGATGACATTGACAAATTATGGGCAGAAAGTGAACCTTGGCAAAGAGTTTACAATAATTTTTTGGGAGAGAGTAACAGAAAATATCCCAAAAGCAATAGAATTCAACTCTTAAAGAGAACTGATTGGATTCTGCCTCTCATTGTATGGGAAACACCAGTGTCTGGAGCCCCTACGTTTTATACAGATGCAAACAAACAAGGAAAGGCAGGTTACAAATCAGAAACATTAAGTAAAATGGTTCAACGTCCTTATAATTCAGTGCAAAAATCATAATTATATGCTATTCTGATGGTATTAATGGATTTTTAGAACCTCTCAACAAAGTTACTGACTCTCAGTATGCTGAAAGAGTGGTCTTACATATTGAGATATCAGAATTTATCCCACATGCATCAGAATTAACTTTGTTATTTATTCAGTTACAGCATACAATAAGGAATAGGAAGCATCCCTTATATATAACTCATATCTGATCCCATATGGGTCTGTCAGGACCTCTAGCACATAATAATGATGAGATCGATAAAATATTGATAAGAAATGTGCTGAAGGCCTCAGAATTTCATTAAAAAAATCATCATGTCAATAGTAATGGTTTAAAAAAGGATTTTCCATAACCTGGCAACAAGCCAAGGAAATTATAAGGAAATGTCCTACTTGTTCTTTTTACAATCGGACTGCACTACCAGCAGGATGTAACCCAAAGGGTACTCAGAGGAATGAAATCTGGCAGATGGATGTGTTTCACTTTGCAGAATTTGTAAAATTGAAATATGTACACCACACCATTGATACTTATTCAGAATTTCAATGGGCAACTGCTCTGAATTCTGAAAAAGCTGATTCAATAATCACACATTTGCTAGAAGTTATGGCCATCATGGGTATACCTGCATAAGTTAAAACAGATAATGCTCCAGCATATGTCTCTGGTAAAATGAAACACTTTTTGCTTATTACAATATAAAATGTATTATAGGTATACCACATAATCCTACAAGCCAAGCAGCCATAGAAAAATCAAATCAAACTCTGAAAGATATGCTAAATAAACAGAGAAGGGTAACAAAAAACCCAGAAATAGATTACATAATGCTCTATTAACTTTGAATTTTCTCAATACTAATGAGAAAGGAACAACAGCTGTGGAGAGACATTGGATAATAGAAAAAAAAACTACTGAATTAAAGCAGCCTATATACTTTAAAGATGTGCTGAGCTCAGAATGTAAACCAGGATATGTATTACATTGGGGATGAGATTTTGCATTTGTCTCTACAGAAGAAAAGCTATGGATACCATCAAAATTGATAAAGGCTCAATTTGAACAAGAGATACCTCTTAATTAGAAGAGATGATAGTTCATCAACCAGTTTGACCATTCAATTTAAACTAACTTATATCACTAACAAATGTTTTTCATTTAATGAGATATAACTTAACAAAAGGAAATTTCCCCAAAAGTGGGGTTGGAGAAGGGCTTTTGTTTTTTTCTTTCAGGAAAATGAAGGCTAAGGAATCTGAAGAACATTGGACAAATGAGATTTCTGAAGGAAAAGGACAAATCATCCAGAAAAAAAAGTCCCAAGAAAAAGAGTAAATTGGCCTATTGGTATATCACATATAAAATTTCATATCTCTTCCTAAATGTTTGTTTCTGCTCTTCTCTACAGACACTTAACACAAATAGTCATTATGTAGTCCCAGTTCAATTAAAAATTAAAGCTGGTTTTGGAATTGGAGCATGGCTTTCTCCTTCTCTAAACCCAAGTATGCTTGTTAAAAGAAAAGGCAAAAATCTCTGTACCATGTCAGAAATGCCACCTAATATGGGACAGAAGAAAAACCAAAATTCAGGAACTATTTTATTGCTACTAATCTCATAATTCTTTGGTTCTATTTTGAATCTTTAAAGCTTTTCTTAAAGTATGAGTTTTATATCAAAATTTACAAGATTTATATATATATATTAATCTTTTTTCATGATATTAATAGTAATATAGAGTACTAACTTATTCTAGAAAAAAAGGCTTCATCTGGCTGCTTGTACATGTTTTTGTGTTTGAGACTATCAGCTTTCTGCAGAGAACCATGCCCATGCCTAACAGGAAATTTGAAGTCTGCAGAAAGATGATGGGGCCCCACAATGATGATTCCACGTGGATGATAATAATACCACTAAGCTGGCAAAAATCACCCAATTGGCTTTGGACTACAAACTGCTCAGGACAGTTGCGAGATGGCTAACTGAGATGACTGAGCTTCACAGACTACTTGAGCAAGGACTTGAGAGAAGCCCAGCACTTTTGCATTATACGGAGACTGGACAACAAATGAAACAGCTGCCTCTCCCAGGACTTTAACCAATTTTTTTTTCCAGGATCTCCTAAGGGTGCCTTCATCCCCAGAAGTCAGGAAGTAATTTTAACAACATGATGCCCACATTCCCAAGAGGTGGGGTGGGTGGTTTTTGGTCATTCAATAGGTTTTGGATAATTGTCATTGTTTAGGATGGTTTGTTACCAGTTGTTATTGTTAATTTTTAGGAAAAGGGCTAAACAAAGGAGATTGGATTTAAGGTTCTTGTTTGAAAACAAAAAAAGAGGATATAAATAAGAGGTAGATTATTGAATCTGCTCAAAAAATGATGCAGAAATGATAGAATAAAGAATAGATTATTGAATCTACTCTGAAAAGAAAAAAAGAGAATATGGATTATGATATGATAAAAAGGTAGGTTTAGTTTGCTTTTACAAAGCAACTACTAGTTTCAAATATTTTACATTTGATTGGATTTTTGTATATTGTATACAAATTATGTATATTGCTACAAATTTGAGATTGATTTATATAGATATGATAAGATAAAAAGGTAGATTATTGAATCTACTTTTGGAAAGCGACGACTAGTTTTAAATATTTTATATTGCATTGGATTTTTTATATTGTATACAAATTATGAATATTAATACCAATATGAGATTGATATATATTGTACATATATTTCTAATCTTGCTCAAGATATTGTATCTATACAGTTCATTTAACAATATAATGCAAATTGCTAATTCTTGAAAGTTATTATTACCAACTATTAGGACATAAAGAAATGTATGTTAGTAGTTAGTCATTACAGTCAAACTTGTAGTCATATCAGGTATATTTTCAAGGTCAAGCAGAGATATATTTTAGATGGACATGTCATCTTCAAACACTTCAGAGATCTGCAGAATATGGCATTTAAGTTGTTTTTAAGAACAAAGATTTTCTTTCTTTTTTAAATTACAATGAGACATGTCTGTTCCTGGCAGCACCAATCTACTTCAGAGAAAATGATGGGCACTGAAGAAACTCCATATGGAGTTACTTTCATTGTGGCAAAAGTTAGCCACTGGGCAAGAAAGTGCCTGCGCATTGACTGCTGACAGTATACTTTCCAAAATAGACAAGCAGGACACAAAATAAAGAACTACTGATTCTTGCCAAGACAAGGTAGGAAGGCTTTTCAGAAAATCCTGCTTCACAGATGAGTCTGTCAGATATGCTAAGCATGTAGGTCCAAGATGATGCCTCAAAGTTGCAGCGACACCTTGGGTGACTGTCCAGGCAGCCAGCTGTTTCTGTCATTTCTCAATTTTTTTGGAAGTCGCTTATTTGTACTTCATGTTTTACTAGTTAATATTATTTCCATCTTGGGTCTCTGAGGGAGTTGAAAATTATATAGTTATAGTTTTCCTTGTTAAGGAAATTCAAAAAAGAAACTCACTAAAGAGGTGTAAAGTATATAAGTTTGAAAGACATTAGAAGATAGTTTTTGGTTGGTAATACAAGTTAGGATAGAAAGTAAATTAGGTACACTTTGGACTTACAAAAATAGCATAGATAATGCAATATTTTTGCTGAATTTGTGAAATGCAAATGGACTAGACATTGTTGATATATTTATTGCCTGCATATATTATATATAGTTATTGTACTTATTGTATATAATTTCTCTTATATTAGTTATAACTTTTTTATTTTAGACAAAAATGGGAAATGTGATATATTGTGTCCCCCAATATATTGTGCACCCTAATAAAATTATCTGAGGATCAGAGGGAAAGGCCAACCACTATATTAAACATAGAAGTCAGGCAATGGTAGCACATGCCTTTAATCCTTGCATTGGGGAGGCAGAGATCCATCTAGATGTCTGTGAGTTCAAGGCCACACTGGGAACAGAGCTAGGCGTGGTGGCACATGCCTTAAATTCTAATACTAGTTAATCATAAAGGTCTGGAGGTCTGTACAGAAAGGCAGGAAGTGAAAGAACTGGGCAGAAAGAGAAAGTGATGTAGTTGAGTGAAGAGAGGAAGTAAGATGGCAGAACAGAAATGTATATAGGCGTGGGTATACAGGAAGTAGTTCTCTTTGGAGACTGAGGTGTCAGTGAGGTAAAATTGGCTATGGCTTGTCCTATTACTCTGATCTCTCAGTTTTAATCCCAATATCTGACTCTGGGTTTTTATTAATAAGACCATTTAGAAATTCATCTTACAAAATATTTATTTTCTATGGTAAATCAAGGCTATTCATAACAGTGACCTTTGAGGTCTCCAAGAAGATTATAGATATAATCTATATCTCTATATGAAATAATATAATGATAAAACCACTTGGGTTGTGCTAATGCCACTAGGCTGACAAACACCACCCAAAGGTCAGCTTTTGAATATAAACTTCTCAGGACAACTTCTAAGCAGTTAGCTAAGATGATCTAGCTTCACCGACTACTACATTCAGGATTTCAGATAAACTCTGCACTTTACCATCACACAGAAACTGGACAACAAATGATACAGGTAGCTTTCCCAGGACTTTACCATTATCACAATTTTCTTAGGTTCCCCTAATAATATCATTGTCCCCAGATAACAGGAAGTAATTTTAAGAGCAATATACCCACATTTCTGAGAGGTGGGGTGGGTGGGTTCTGATCATTTAGTGGGTTATAGTTGTTTGTCATTATTAGGGGGATTAGTTATAAGCTGTATTGGTCATGGTCAGGGAGGAACTAAACAAAGAAGGTTAGATTAAGAGATTTCTTTCTTTCTTTTCCTCTATCCTTCTTTCTCTCTATCTTAAAAAAAAGAGTGGCATATAGGATGATAGTATAAAATGGTAGATTATTAAATCTACTTTAAACTAAAAAGCAACTACTAGTCTCACATATTTTACATTAGTATGGATTTTTGTATATTGATACAAATGTAAGATTATTTTTGTTACAACATACTGTAAGGTATTGTACCTATTGAACTCATATAAAATTATAATGTAAAATTCTAGTCCTTGAAAGTTACTATTATAAACACTTTAGTATAATTATGATAACAGTCAAACTTGTAGTTAGAGTTTAGATGTAAGAGGTTGGGGATTTAGCTCAGTGGTAGAGCACTTGTCTAGCAAGCTCAAAGCCCTGGGTTCAATCCTCAGCTCTGGAAACAAAAGGAGTTTAGATGTAGACAGAAATAAGCTTTATACAGCCTCACATAGATAAGTGGTCTTCAAACACTTCAGAGATCTACCTGATATGGCAGTTAAGATATTTAAATAACATAAGATGTTTTATGACACTGAGACATGTCTGTTCCTGGCAGCACCAACCTACTCCAAAAAAAGATGATGGGCATTGAAGAAGCTCCAAATAGAGTTTTCTTCAAATGTGGTAAAGCTAGCCATTGGGCAAGAAACTGCCCTTGCCTTGACTGCTGACAGTATGCTGTCCAAATTGGACAAGCAGGACACAAAGGAAGTTGACTGCTGAACTTTGCTAAGACAAGGTAGGCCAGTCCTTTGAAATTCCTGCCTCACTGTCTGTCAAATATTCTGGGCCTGTAGACCAAAGATGGATACTCCAACATTGCAAAGGAACCTTGGGTGACTGTCCAGGTATCCAGTGATGGTGATATATTGTGTACCCTAATAAACTTGCCTGATGATCAGAGGACAGAGCCAGCCACTAGTTAGACATAGAGGTCAGGCAGTGGCATCACACACCTTTAATCCCAGCACTTGAGATCTCATGCCTTTTCTTGGGAAGCACAAATGCCTTTATAATCCCACAAAGTAATATGGCAGGGCAGAGAAAGGTATATAAGGCATGAGGAAACAGGAACTCTCTCTTTAGGCTGAGGATTTTGTAGAGATAAGAACTAGTGGCTGGCTGCTCTGCTTCTATGATCTTTAAGCTTTCACCCTGATATCTGGCTCTGGGTTTTTTTTGTTTTTTTTTTTTTTTTTGGTTTTTTGAGACAGGGTTTCTCTGTGTAGCTTTGCACCTTTCCTGGAACTCACTTGGTAGCCCAGGCTGGCCTTGAACTCACAGAGATCTGCCTGGCTCTGCCTCCCAAGTGCTGGGATTAAAGGCGTGCGCCACCACCGCCCAGCATGGCTCTGGGTTTTTTATTAAAAGACCATCTAAGATTCAAACAAGAGCCAGCTATCTCTGTAATTTCTATAGTTTTGGAAGTTGCTTGTTATGCACTTCTGTTTACTCAGGTAATACTTTTGTAGCAGGAATCTTAACAGTTCTTATTAATAAAACAAACCTGGAGCCAAGTATTGCAGTGAACACTGGAAGATCAGAGTGACAGGACAAGCCACAGCTAACCTCACCTGGCCAACTTCTCAGCTGATCTTGTGTCCTCAGACTGGAAGCCTCTGTGTCCTCATATCTGAATAGCTCTCAGCTGAACTGTGCTGCTAGAAGCCTGAAAGCTTAACCAGCCAAATGCTTCTAGTTTCTGGTATTCACATCTTATATATCTTTCCTTTCTACCATCACTCCCTGGGATTAAAGGCATGAGTCACCATGCTTGGCTGTATCCTTGAACAGATGTATTTCTGCCTCTAGAATGTTAGGATTAAAGGCGTGTGCTACCACTGCCTATCCTCATGTTTAATATTGTGGCTGTTCTGTCTCTGACCCCAGAGAAGTTTATTAGGGTGCACAATATTTTGGGGAACACAATACCACCACATACTTTATCCTTCTTGGGTCTCTGTTGGAGGTGAAGACTAAATAGTTATAGTTTTATGGGTTTCCATGTTACCAAATTCAGTAAATACAAATGACTGGGCATTGTGAATGCAATTCTTAGCTGATAGTTGTTTTTATTGTATATGGTGTAGCTAGAGTTTTCCTACCGGGCCCACAGTCAGGACAAATCTCTCTCACCCGCCAGTCCCACAGCCGCTCAGACCCAACCAAGTAAACACAGAGACTTATATTGTTTACAAACTGTATGGCCGTGGCAGGCTTCTTGCTAACTGTTCTTATATCTTAAATTAATCCATTTCTATAAATCTATACCTTGCCACATGGCTTGTGGCTTACCGGCATCTTCACATGCTGTTTGTCATGGTGGCAGCTGGCAGTGTCTCCTCAGCCTTCCACTTCCTAGAATTCTCTCCTCCTTGTCCCGCCTATACTTCTTCCTGCCTGACCACTGGCCAATCAGTGTTTTATTCATTGACCAATAAGCAACATGTTTGACATACAGACCATCCCACAGCAATATAGTTTTACTGTGTTAGAATTAAAACCTTTCTTTTTTTATTTAGACAAAAAAGGAGAAATGTTGCTGAATATCTGATCACACTGTGCACCCCAAGATTGCATTAATCAAATAAAAACCTGACATAAGGAGGCAAGGCCAGTGGCTAGAGAAAGTTGACAAGAAGTAGCTATAGAGAGTAAAGAAGGAGTCTGGAAGATGGATAGGGAAACACATAGGAAGTAGAAGGGAGGGACTGAGAGTTTGGCAGTCTCTTTCGGATGGGAATGGTGGAAAAAGAGCTCTTGCTATGACACCAGACAAGAGGGAAGGTCAATGAGTTGCTCCTCAACCTCTCTGAGCTAGGAGATTTTCACCCCAGCCTCTGACTCCCAAGTCTTTATTGATAAAATCATAAGATATAAATTTAGATAAAAAACAACAGAGATGTATCACAGGGGGTGGGTTTCAGACTTCAAAAGCCTATTCCATCTCTCTATCTGTCTGTCTGTCTGTCTGTCTGTCTGTCTATCTATCTACGTTTCTTTATCCCCTGCTTGTGGATCAGATGTAAGCTTTTGGATACTCTTCCAGGCCATGCTTGCCTGTTACCCTGCTCTCTGCCATGATAAAATGGACTAACATTCTGAAACTATAAGCAAGCCTCCAATTAAATGCTTTCTTTTATACATTGCCTTGATCATGATGTTTCATCAAAGCAATAGAAAAGTATTAAGACAGCCATCGTAGCATTAGTGGAAACATCTTACCTGATGGGTTAGTTAAGATAGTTGTTCTTTACCAGGAAGTAGTCTTTCCTTAATGGGCTTCAGGAAAGTCCTTCTACCTCCACCTTATTTTTTTCTAATCTTTGCTATGCTTTTATATGGTATTTTAAATTTTAGGGAAGAAAAATTGTAATATTTCAGCTTACCTTTACCTGTCACTGTTTTTCCACTTTCAAAATTAGTGTGTTACTAGGAACATAGGAGGTGGGGTCAAAGCTGATTATTAAGGAACAGAACCATCTGCTGTGACCTCCATGTCTTCTCACTTACAACTACAGCAGCACAATTTTTCCTAAAACACTTGAACATGACAGTGTATTTCTGCTCTTTAATTCTGTAACAGAACAAGTGGGATTATGGCCCATTTCAGTCTATTTGGTTAATTTCTTGTGCTCTTGAAAATTTTATTTTTCTCTTTCTGAGAAGGTAAGAGAAATTCCATAATAAAATTGTGACAAATCCTACAATGAAAAAAGAAAAAGAACAGAAAAAAGAGGATCTTAAATGTTTCTTAAGTTGAATTTTCTGGATGATCAAGAATGACAGCTTGAGAGACATTCAACCTGTGCTAAAATTCTAAACCTCATATATACATATCAGACACACACAAAAAATGCTTTAAAAGAACCTTTCTCTTTCATCCTCTCATTGCTTTTTTCCAAGATTAATCCAACTGGTAATTTTAGACTCAGAATTTCTAAATTAAAAGAAAATCACAAAAGGTGAGGGATCAAGATCAGAAACTTGACATGCTCCCCTGACGGCTTCTCACTGCCACATAATCTTGAAAATATCCACGTTCCTCAAAATCATTTTCCTGCAGCAGAAAGCACTTCCTAAACTATGGGTTTTGTAGATGTGCTAAAGGCTTTGAAAATATCTCTAATGATAATAATTAAAACATTCAAATGGGTTTTTAATTTTCTTTCTGACTAGGCTGTTTCCTAGTCCTCTTCAGGAGTTCCTATTGTTCGGTCTTGACAGGATTCTCTGTTAGAAATTACAGCCTCATGCCACTCAGCATCTTCATTAAAATGCAATGCTGCCAGATATATCTGCATGCATATGAATGAAGTATCTATAGAATAATTAAGTCATGAATAACACATCTCCAAGCATGGCGACTCATGAATAGAGGAAAAAGTGTTATTTATGAACCCAGAGATTTTATATTATACTAAAAATAATTGTCGTAACAGCCACTATTTTAGAATTCATTACTTTAAATTATAATTACCTGCTATCAACTCCATTTTTAACAAAATGGTAATTTATAGTGGAAAATAGCTGTGAACTTTTATGCCATTTTTTTATTGTTGTTGTTTTACTCAAAAGGCCACCCTTTTGGTTAAATAGGGGTTGCATAATTTAAGAATCTTCTTTTTAGCTCTGTTATAAACAAAAGGCCATTAGCATCAGAGAAATTTGACATGTCTGGCTTCAAACTAATAGTCACATATCAAAGGAACCAAGTAGATGATATTTGAGACATTATAATATATATATAATTTTTCCCAGATTCTGGTTCACAATTCATACAACCTTGTCATTTTCTAAGTGGCTTTTGTCCTTTTCCCAAGTAGTCCCACAACAGCTCTGGAACAATGAGGGAAAAGCCAGTCTTTTTGTTATTTACAACAATCCCCTTTAAATCATACCTGAGTTTATGTTAAATAGAATGAATTTTGGGAAGTCCTAAGAGAATCATAGGATGGGGGGCTGGTTTCTAGGGCAGACATGTGTGTGCTTAGAGGGTTGGGATCATGACCACATTCCCACCCCCAGAGGAGCTGAAGGTTAAGTTGATAATCAATGGCCCATGCCTTCATCAATCATGCCTATGAAATGAAGCCTCCACAAACCCTAGAGAGAACTGAGCTTAGAAGAGTCTTCAGGCAAGTAAACAAAAATGCATGCTCATGGTGGGCAAGTGGCTTCTCTTGTCTCTGGACAGAAGCTCTGGCTCTTGGGAACCCAGAAAACCCTTTTCCCACCAACTTCTCCTTCTGTAAAGTCTGGGTAATGTAAGCAGTGTTTCCTTAAGGTCAGTCACCTGCTTTGGCTAAGAAAACTTAAGTATGGTATCCACTTTAGAGCCAGTCTTTTAGACATTCTAGAGGCTCACCCCTGAAACTGATATCTAAAGTAGGGGCAGTTTTGTGGAACTGAGCTCTCAACTTTGGGAACCTGATGTTACTATTATATAAGTAGTCTCAGAATTAAGTATATCCTGAAGTCATCCAGCTGTTCACAGATTCAGATTCTGTGTTCTGTGTTCTATGTGTAGTGACACACATACATATGCAGAAATGTTATGTCATTCTGTACTTGAGTGTGCAGAAAGGACAACAGTTGACTCTTATTGTTTTGCTTTTCTATGCTCTCTATCCTAAAGTAGTTCCCAGACTTTGAAGAAATATTCCAGAAATCAAAGTTGAGCTTCCCTGAGTCTACCCCTCCCCCTCATTCAATGTATAAGGCAACTCTTCTTTCCAAAGGCTTAGCAATGACTACATTTTAAGTATATCCAATAGTTACAATTTATTGCAACTTTTCCCACTGCTCAATGTTTAGCTCTCCCTTCCTGAGACCTTCACCCTGGTATATGACTTGTTAAATCCCAGGAGCAGAGAAAAGTAAAAGGAAGGCAGAAGGCAAAGGGAAGATTAGAGAAAAAGGGGACATAGGATAAGCTGCAAGGAAAAGGCTAAAAATTTCAGTTCCCTATTGACCTCATCTAGTTCCGTTAGACAATTATCTTTCTCAGCCATGATTGTTTGTGGTTTATTTCACATCTGGGCCTTTGTCTTTTTTTTTTTCTGATAGAACATACCACAGGAGCTGAGGTGAATGTCAGAGGAACAAACAAAAGAATCTGCTTCAGGTTTGTGAACCTAGTACTTCTCTTTCACTTTCCCTACCAGCAGCCTTCCTTGCAGCTCTCTGGAGCCCTGCCTATAATCTCCCATCTTCATACCCAGTGTTCTACTCTACTTTGTTGTCTTTGACCACTCGTGCCAAATGTACAAACACCCCCTTCAAGCTTCTCTGACAATTCAGTGATTGTTTCTCTTCCCACTCAGAATATATGACAAACCACTCATCATGATTTCAACAGCTGCTCAGAACCCAGTAGCAAACTGTCTTTCGAGCTTCCTTTGATGGGCATTGCTTGTCTCCCTTCTCTAGTCTAATCAACATAGATTTGAGTTTCTTGCAGTCCATGCCTTTACACATGCCATTTATAACATCTACTCTCTCTTGAACTGGCAACTCAGAGGCCTACTTACCCTGCAGACATTGCCTGAGTATGTTCAATTAAGTGGCTTTTGAAGCTTTGTTCTGTGAAAACACTTTCTTATTGTAGCATGAATCTTAAAGAATCTTATTAATAATATCAAACCTGAGGCCAGTTATTGGGGTGAATGCTGGAAGATCAGGGAAGCAAAACAAGCCACAGCTACCTCGCCTTGCCAGTTCCTCAACTCCTGTTTCCTCAGACTGGAAGCTTATGACTTCTCATCCAAATGAATCTCAGCTGAACTGTTGCTCAAAAGCCTGAATGCTTAACCAGCCAAAAGCTTCTAGTTTCTGGTCCTCACACCTTATATACCTTTCTGTTTTCTGCCATCACTCCCTGGAATTAAAGGCTCATTTTCTGGGATTAAAGGCATGAGTCACCATGCCTGGCTGTTTCCAATGTGGTCTTGAATTCACAGAAGTCCAGAGGGATTTCTGCCTCTGGAATGCTAGGATTAAAGGCAGGCGTGAGTGCCATCATTTTCTAGCCTCTGTATCTAGTGGCTGTTCTATTCTCTGACCCCAGATAAGTTTATTAGGGTGCACAATATTTTGGGGAACACAATACCACCACATCTTATACTGTATACTATCTTTTTGTTGTTGTTTCTCCTACTCAGCAGTCTCCCTAATTGCAGAAACATGTTTTGTTCCACTTTCCAAGCACCCTAGTTCATAGCTATTAAAGCTACTTTAGTGAAAGAATGAATAGTACTTAGACTGAGCCAGGATGAGGGAAGTAGACATTTCTGCCTTCAATATTAGTGAATGGAGCAGAAGATTTTAGAGAAAGAAAGGTGGTGTTTAAATTATGATTCCATGACTCTGCTGTGTACTGAATGTAAGTAAGTGTCATTTTACTGAGTCCTGGGTTCCTACTCAATAGAATAGATTAGAACAAACAGCTTTAATGTACTCAATCCAAAATTCTGAAACTTGAAATAATCTAAAATCTGGAACTTTTTGAGCATCAGCATAATACCACAAGTAGAAATTCCACACCATAAAACTTCTTTTCATGCACAAAATTATTTTAAAATATTCTACAAATCATCCTCAGTTTGTATATCTAAATGAATTTTGCATTTAGACTTGAATGCCATTCCCAAGGTACTATGTATATGCATATATTTCCAAATACATGGAAATCAGAAATCCAAATTCTTTCTGATTCCAAGAATTAAGGACTATTTGAACGACTGCATGTTCAGTTGGAGGAAGCCTGACATTTGTTATGCAATCCACAGTGGTAGCTATCAGTGTTGTTGCTAATATTTTTATTATTATTAAGGCAGAGCCAGTTAAAGCTAAAAAGACTGTGTTATGGTGGGAGAAGTAGTGTGAGATGTGTTTATTTTAATTTTAAAGGCTCATAAATACAAATAGATGTAAATGTAACCAACCGTCTTATTAAATAAGAAACACAGAGCCAATGTAAAGATGAAAGCCCAAGAGGTCAGAGCTAAGAGCCTTACCACTTTCTGCCAGCTAGCCTCTCCCGCCAAGAGACCTCTCCAAAAAGGGAGTTACTTCCTGTGCGTTTGTCTTATAAAGAGTCCTTGTTCTTCCTTCTCATTGGTTGTAAACCCAACTACATGACTGCCTCATCACTGCCTGTCTGTACAGACCTCCAGGTCTTCTATGGTTGGTATTGAGATTAAGGGCATGTGTCTCCAATGCTGGCTGTATCCTTGAACACACAGAGATCTACCTAGTTCTGCATACCAAGTGCTGGGATTAAAGGCGTGCACCACCACCGCCCTGGCTTTCCCTATGGCTTGCTAATAGCTCTGACCCCTAAGCAACTTTATTTATTAACATACAAATAAAATCACATTTCAGCACAAATAAAATACCACTATATTTCGATGTAGATGTATTTAAGAAGAAACACAAACCCAAGGTAAAGAGAAAAAACCCAAGAGGTCAGAGCTAAGAGCTTTACCCGCTTGCCGCTGGCTAGCCTCTTTCGCCGAAGCAACCTCTCCGAGAAAAAGGGAGGTATTTCCTGTGGGTTGTCTTTAAATAGAATTCTGTTCTGCTTTCTCATTGGTTGTAAACCCAACCACCTGACTGCCTCGTAACTACTTGTTCGCCAGACTCTGGCTATGGCTTGCTAATAGCTCTGACCCCTAGGCAACTTTATTTATTAACATACAACATTTTGGTACAAAAGAAAATATCACCATATTTCCCCTTTTCTATTTTAATAAAAGAAAAAAAGAAAAACCCTTATTGTGGTGATATTTTCTTTTGTATTAAAATGTTATATTTTAATAAATAAAGTTGCCTAGGGGTCAGAGCTATTAACAAGCCATAGCCAGAGTCTGGCGAACAAGTAGTGATGCGGCAGTTAGGCAGTTGGGCTTACAACCAATGAGAAGGCAGAACAGAATTCTATAAAAGGACAAACCCCCTTTTGAGCAGAGAGTCGTTGCTTCAGGGAGTGACTAGCGAACTGAAAGCAGTTAAGGCTCTTAGCTCTGACCTCTTCCGCTTTTCTCTTTACTTGGATAGTTTGTTTCTTTTTAGCTACAAAGTTACAACTACATCTGGCGCCCAACGTGACAGGAATCCATTAACTGCGGGTCCGGTTCCTGCCTGGGCGGCTGGCTCCCTAGCTCCGGCCCAGGCCGGACTGAAGGTAGGCCCAAGCGGTTAGCAGTTCTCTCTCTTCTTCCCTTTGCTCTCTGACTTTCTGCTTTGGTTTGGGGTTCCATCTGTCTTCTTGCCTTGGTTCTGGACTCCTTCCATTTTTTTTTGCCCTGGTTCTGGGATCCTTCCCCCTTCTTAGTCTGTGTGGCCCTGGGCTTGGCGGGGGGCCGCCTGCTCCAGTTCTGCCTACAGAGCCTTTGCTGTGGGCTGTCCTGCTCCCCCTAGTGGTGGATCGTCGGTAGTACACTTGGCAACAGCAGGATTGTTCTCTCTTCATTTCCCTCTTCAGCGCCTTTGCTTCCTCTAACAGAGTCTCCCTTTCATTGGGGAAACTGTTCGTTTTCTGTCTCTCTCTCTCTCTCCCTCTCTCTCTCTCTCTCTCTCTCCTTCCCTCCCTCCCTCCCTCCACACGAATAAAAAAATTTACGGTTCTTGTTTATATATATATATATATAAAAATGGGTTTTCTGTGTGCATTAGAAGGAAATTGGGCTTTGTTTGAAAATTTAGGCAATGTGATAATGGAACAACTATATGGGATGGTTAATATTAATGTAACTATGCACCTCATTACTATATTTTTACTCATTTTACAATTTAAAAGGATGGCCGATTTAAGTGCCAGGATAACGGTGTTAGAAACTAACTGTGGAGTTGTTCCAAGATCGGATTGTGCGGTTACAGAAAGGAAGCCTGTTTTTACACAGTCACCCTTGATTTGTCCGGTAACCACACAACAGATGCCTGATCAAATGACTACACAGAATATTTGGGTTCCAATTGACATGATGGATTTAAAAAAGTTTAAGGAGGCAATAGTATCTTATGGCATGCATTCCTCATATATAAAACAAATGTTAAACTCTTGGTCAACTTATAATAAGATTACACCACAGGACTGGCGGGATCTGGCACAGGCTGTTTTGGAGCCAAGCCAGAAATTCCAGTGGCACATGTATTATAAGGACGAAGCTAGAAACATAGAAAGACAATGGAAAGATAAAGGAATACAAGTCTGCCAGGATCAGCTTACTGGAGAAGGCCAATATGCTGCCGTGCAAACCCAATGTCAATATGATTTAAATACCTTGGTTTTATGTCGTATGGCGGCCTTGAATGCATGGGACAGAGTTCAGGAACCAGGAAAAAAAGCTGAGTCATTTACAAAAGTTACACAAGGCCCAAAAGAATCTTTCACAGATTTTTTACAAAGACTGGCTTCAGCAGTAAAGAGAACGGTCCCCAATTCAGAAGCTAGTCAGATAATAGTTGAAACTTTGGCCTTTGAGAACGCAAATGCAGCATGCAAGAGTATAATCAGGCCGTTAAAGGCAAGATCTGCACCCTTGGAAGATTGGATTAGAGACACAGTTAATGTGGAGGCTCAGGACAATGATGATAAGTGGGTAGGAGAAGTAATTTCAAGAGGTTTGAGGAATGTTAAATGTTTTGGATGTGGACAGCAAGGACATTTGAAGAGGGACTGTAAAAAAGTCATTCCTAGGAACAATGTTTCTTCAAGGAACAATGGTAATAGAATGCCCCTTCCATCTGGAGTATGCAGAAGGTGTGGTAAGGGAAGACACTGGACCAATGAATGTAGATCGATAAGGGACAGATGGGGTAATCCATTGCCTCAGTATTCGGGAAACTCCCAGAGGGGCCTCATGCGGGCCCCGAAAGCAAATCGAGTTCAGGCCTTTCCTGCAGCCGTAGA